>JARYGA010060064.1:0-40999 GCA_030545235.1 Helianthus tuberosus
CCCCGTGATCGGAGAATACCCTGAAGTCTTCCTCGAAGACTTGCCCGAATCGTCTCCTCAACGATTAGTCGAATCTCGCATTGATTTAATTCCAGGCACCGCACCTGTAGTCGATGCACCGTAGCGACTTACATTTTCGGAGATGCAAGGATTGACAGTGTAGTTTCAGTAGTAAATAGAGAAGGAAGATAACATACCAAAATTCCCTTTTGGGTAACCTCAGTTCCGCTCATCAAGAAAAAGGACGATGACTTTCAAATGATCGGAAGTCAGACAAGCTAGCCAACCAGGTTCGGTGGCTATTGCTAAGGATTGACGAATTACTTATTTGACTAACTGTAAGGGTCCGACTACCACTACACGACGAATCGACGATCGAGTGTCATTGGCGGTAAATTCAGTAAGAAGGTATACCGAGGAAAAATTGTGGGACAACGACTTGTTCTTAGACGTACACAAAAATAGTGCTTCCTACACAATTCACAAACCAGTCTACACGGGATACGAAATCTGGAAAACATATATTTAGGACCTTTGTGAACCCAGGTCCAAACTCGTAAGGGTTTTTATTTAGGAACCATATCTGTCAACTCAATCAACCATCAGTAACCTGGCGCATATGCCAGTTCCGTTGACCAAACAGAGAGTACTTGGATTTCTTTTACTTCTGGCGAGTAGATGTTTGCATCTCTACTCCCCTTAATGGTAGTTGCATCACAATAATTTTCTCGCTGAGAGTGAACACACATTTGCTTCGATAGCTGGTCATTTCTTCACCTTAGCAGATAATCGTTGTTCCTTTTTCTAGGAAACTTACCTGACATACATGCATCATGCTATGCATGTGATTTCGTTTTGAATAAACACTTCATTGGAATTTACATATTATTTTGCTAAACCTAATTACTAATTCCTGATTCGAGTAACCTACATTATTGTTATTGTTGGCTCTTTTGTTACCAAGCCAACACACTTTCTTGAAACCGCTTTCTTTCAAGTTACATTCATGGTTTATTTTTGCTACCATGCCGAGAATTCCTTTGTTGATACATACGTTTATTGTCGGGTTACGTTGAAACCAAGTTCAATTGCTTGAACTTATCCAGTTCACATGTTTAATTTGAAACGCTATATGATGGATTGGGAGCATCATATTCAACTATTTTTGCAGAGATTCTTTCATTTCGAGTCGTAGTAGATTTGGTTGGTCTACGACTCCACTAAAACGTTTGATTTGTTTCGATACCTTGCGGTTATATTTTCACAAAATTGAAGCTTGCGCTAATTTGGTTACTCACTTCGTACACGGAATTCAATTCCCTATTTAGTTATTAACAATCCATTTTGGATCTTCACGATCAAAGCGGTCTCAACACAATTGTGTGTTAAGGCAATGGTACATATATTCATTTCATAAGCACAATGTACCTCCTAACGATTATTTTGTTGTCAATCAAATGCCTTGCGATACTCATTACTTTTCATCTTCGATTGGAAACAGTGGTCCTTTGATGTTCCATATTTAATTGGAAACTCTGTAACATGGTATAAATCAAATCTTCAGATTGCCTCAGTACACTTTCATTTGATTTCAAACGCGGTGAACTTGTTCAGTCACCACTATTATTGGGTAATGCCATTACGACACCTTGTGGTGTCATCATAAACTTGTAGCTTGTGCTAATCATGGTAACCGTTTTACACGAGACCACACATACTTTTGTTTGATTTATCATTTAAACATTTCTGATGCAACTACGAATCAAGACAATGATACACCAAATTCGCTTGTATTCTATTCGGTGTATCTTCACCATTCAAAAATGTCAACACACTAAACCTTACCAGACATTTATTCAGGAGTTGACAGATCATTTTACTATTACGTTGAGTTGCTGAATTTGAGTTCATATAGCGGGTGCTATGGTTTGTGAAAACTCGTTTGCATATTGCAACCGATCGATTAAAAATCTTATTAGTCAAAACTCCACTTTTGTGGAACCCCTGCTAGCTGGATTACACTAGACTATACGTCAAATGCGTCTTGTACCTTTGACATCCAATGCTAGAAGCACACACCTTTCAACCCTAGGATTCGGGTTGTTATATATTCTTGGACTCACCTAATGTGAGTAATGTTTGTTTCGATTTGATGATTATCTACTTCGATATTATTCATATACATACGTGTGTGACTTAACCATAAGGAGTAAGGTAGTACAAATTTCGAGGACGAAATTTCTTTAACGGGGGGAGAATGTGACAACCCTCACCAAACCAGGTATCCGTACGAATTAATATTTAATTAATACTTAATTACTGTGCTTGCTTACAATTGTGGTAAAACTGCTTCTTGATTTCTGATACATACATACTCATGCATCACATCTTATACTGTCACTCTATTATTTACACACAAACATCAGTGACAACCTTGATGCACAAAAGCACAGTTAGCACACTAAACGGATAACCCAATAAACATGCTGACATTGCCAGCTCTAGACAGACACTGTCTCTAAGGCCAGTATGAGCCGGGAATAGATTACTACACTAGTAGTGAGTGTAGGGAGGTGAGGATTGTAAAACTGCGTCACTAGGTGATAGTTATAGTGACCGGATGTGCCTAAAACATGCTCTAAGTACAAAATTCTGCACTTTAAAACAAAAATTCAGCAATTAATCTAACTAGTAAAGTGCAAAAACATGGGAAAGTAATACTAGACACTTTCCAAAGTGACGGGAATTTATTGTGTCACTAAAGACACTATAAAAGACACTTTAAATACTTATTTAGCACTTTAACGGATCAATATCCAACCGAACAACCGGATTTTACCCGGAACATAAAAATATTGTCAAACACAATGTTTTTATTTTTCTAAGCTAGTTAGGGTCCCCGAACACCCTAACCCACCTTATATTATCTAACACACAAAAATACATCAACTATATCTTTCAAACTTAACTAGATCCTAACCATATCTTTACAAACCAACCATAACCCCCCCCCCCCCATTGGTTCGAACGGTTCCCATGGTGGGGACACACCCATGAATTCTTGATTATTTTATTTGCTAGTGCTTGGTATCTAGGTAGCACAATATATGTTGGACAATAGAAATGTTTAGATTATAAGTAAGACTAGTGGGTTATCATTATTCTCATCAACATAACATTCACCAACAATTTCTCTCCTTCTACACCACCATTCGGCCGCCACCCTCCCACCATCAACCATCCACTTTCAAGCCACTTACATACAACCCACATACATCTAGAGGTGCAAGGGATCATACAACGAAGCTTGGTGTGTTCGGAAGCTCAAGGACCTCTCTCGTTTTCTTTTAACCACCACATTTCTTCACTTGAACTCTCCTAGCTTTGTGCTAGTGGTAAGTCTCTTAGATCCATTCATTTTACATGCTTTGAAGGTGGTTAAAGTATGATTCATGGTGTTAAACTTGGGAACTCTAAAGATCATAACTTAAAGTATGAACATAAAAGCTTATTACAAAGGTCATGAGATGAATGGTGATAATACATGATAAATCTGGATTAAATGAACAAAAATCTGCTGTAAATGACTTAGGGTCTGATGTTAATCGTATTAGAATGAATGGTAATCGTATGTGTACTTTTTAATGGCACTTATACTATAAACAGCTTGCTGATTTGCATTTTCAGCCGACTTTAACTGGCTGTAAACAGGTCATAACTAAATGAAAAACCGATTTTCTTGAGTCTACAACGTGTCATTATGAAATACGGTTCTAATGGCACTGGAATCATAATTTTTGAACTTCGTTTACTATTTTTAAAGTGCCATTATGTAACAGCAGCTAAAGCTTCATTTTTACAGCAGTAAATGAGAGTCATATTTTTAGTCATAACTTGATTTCTGTGTAGAGTCAGATCATAAAAATTATACTGTAGATGAACACCGATGTATTTGTAACTCTCTCACTGGAATTTCATAAATCGGACTCTCGATGAATTTTAAATAAATTATTCCGCGGACTGTGGTCAGAAAAAGATAAATCTGATTTCGGTCCGGAAAATGATTTTCTATAAAATATTGGTGATGATTTGGACCCCGATATTTTTACACAATAATTTTTTGTTCGTATAAGACATTCTATGAAAAATTGGGAATTTTTGGAATAAGATAACTATTTTATTAAAATACTCGAAAACGGCCCAGTTTTGTATATTAAAACTGAAACGATATAAGTAGTGTTTTGCATGTCTAAATGGCGGGTTGGTTAATTGAGAACTGATTGAATGATTTTACAAAAGAAAATGATACGCTAGTAAGCGTGGACGCCTCCATTTACAGAGGAAACTCTGGCGAAATCTTTCCAGAAAATATAACACTTAGAAATGTTTTTGGTGACAAGTGTTATAAATATATTTTTAACTTGTTTTCCAAAATATAAATTTCGCCATGATTTTTATTACAAAATATATATTGAGAATATATATTTCATAATAAAACGCTTGTGTGCTTACGTGATTATTTTTGTGAACTAGAGATATATTATTTTGGGATAAAAATAATATTACTTGGAAATATCATGAAAATACGACTCCAAAATAATACCAACGCCCTCACAAATAAATATTTAAGTTACATCGATATTGTTTATACAACGCGAACTCTAAAATGTAACTTGCGTATTTTCGGAAAATACTCTTAAATGTGTATTTTAATAAAATATTATTTTGGAAAATTGTATGAAGTAAAATATAATATTTTTTGGAAAATATGTATATTTTGGAAACAGAATATTTTAGACAAGTGAATTAAAATATATTTTCAAGTGAGACTTAAAAATATATTTTCGGAATTATAAAACGCACATGTATTAATACCCCCATCCTTGGGAAGGAATATATTTATTTAATGATTAAGAAGTGTAAATACGAAATAGTTGTCTAACTATTTCCCAAAAACGTTGAACCTTAAGCCAAGGCACGGCCGTCCGTCTAATAGGAATTAGTACGTGTAGGTCGTCACGCAGCAGATAGAGTTGGAGATTGACGTTGCTGGATACGCACTTCAGTGAGTTCATGTCCCCCCTTTCTCTTAACTGTTTTCAGTTTTTAATACTTCGGGGGTGAAATACGTGTTACTATGATTACGAATACTTTTTACATGGTATGGTTAGCGTAAGGAGGGTTACTACTTAGATCATGTGAGTGGGTAGGCGGGAACTGGAGGCCATTAATCCTCATTATAGGACCGAGGGCCATTAGCGGTAGATCTATCTGGGTGTAGCGAGCCCAACCCCTGAGTCCGCTGAATGAACCAGGTGGTGACTTTGTACCCGACGCAAAAATCTGCTAGGTTTGAGTCTTCCTACTGCACTTCACACATATCATTGGCTTTGCAACCCAATGGTGATCTCTTTTTCCTTATTTGCTACATACCAGGGATTTTCATACATACAAACCTATTACAAAGGTTTATACATACTCACTTACACATGAACTCGCTCAACTTTATGTTGACTTTTCAAACTACATGTATTTCAGGAAACTAACGGATCTGGCACGGTATGCGCGTATTTTCAAGCTGCGTTTGAATAAAGAAGTCATCCAGGGTCTAGAAGGTGCAACCCCTTCCTGGACGGGTTACATATCCCTAAACCTAGTATTGTTTAAAGTCTTTTGCTAAGTCTTTATGAACTCAATTAAATCAAGTTAAGGTTTGTAACTTATTTTGTGATTGTTGAAAATGGGATTTTTCTAAACTTTATTAATGGATGAATATCTCATGTTTTTATCATATAGCATTGTTATGATTGTTGCCATGGTATTAAGAAGTCACACCAAATAAACCCACACTTCCGCAAAGCCAGGGTGTGACACAGGAAGGCTCAATCCTAGCGGATTTTGTACCGGGCTTCCGGCTGGAAGACATAGTCACCTCATGGGCCAAATCCCGGTCCTCATGGGTGGGGCTCACAACACCCAAATAGATCTATCACTCATGTCCCTCGGTCCTACTACGAGGATTAATGGTCTTAAGCATTGTACCCACCACTCACATGATCTAACAGTTCATTCCTTAGCTAACCATACCATATGTAAACGTTTGGAAACAATTTGTAACATGTACTTCACCCCCGAAGTTATAAAACTGAAACCAGTTAAAAGAAATGGGGGACATGAACTCACAGTCTTGCGTTCTTCAATCAAATAACCCGAATCTTCTTCTAGAGTGCACGACTACCTACAAACGTACTACGGTTTATTACACAGGTGGGTCGTGCCTTGACCTTAGTCTTAATTAGTGTCTTTGAGTTACGTTTCTTTGTGTCTTAATATTATTCCAAAGTATATAATTATTTGTTAAAATAATAAATATTTTAACTTAAATTATATTTATTGATTGTTGGAATATTAGCTAAAATAATATATTTTAAGTTGACAAGTTTATGCACTTGTATATGTATAACTTCCCCAAGGATGGGTGTATTCATACCCGTATTCTTAGCCTTGTATATTTTGCCAAGTATCGGTGGCGTATTCCGGTGTATTTATACGTATGAGGATACGTATTTTTATTGTGTTTATTAAGTATTCTTATACTTAATTTTTGTATTAATTTTTCCGGAATAATATTTCTAATAAAAATTTACCAATATATTTTCTTAAAATATATATTTTTAAGAAATCATTTATAGAAATTTATTTATACTACCTCTTGGCAAAAATATTTGTATTTTCATATAAATCTAAAAAATAATACATTTTCAAGATTACCTTAGAAAATATTTATAAATCCATTTGTCACCCAAAAATAATATATTCTAAGTTTATTTAATAAAAAATATATATTTCTCCAAAAATAATATATTTTCTGGTAATTCAAGAAAACACATGTTTTTCTTTACCCAAAAATAGTATGATTTCTTCTTGTCAAAAATATGATATAATTTTGTAATAATTGTAAAAATCATATTTTCGTTCTCTTGGTTTCCAAAATACCGTTTACCAAAATATACTTATGGATTTAATTCCGGAATATTTTTGTAAGTTATATTCCTTGTTCGGTTTCTCCAATTTTGGGTATAAATTTTGTATATTTATTCTCTTGGAATTTTGGAAATATTTTGTATTATAATTTTTGGTATTTTGGTGAGTTATATTATTTCAAGTCCTAAAATAATATAACTAATATACATAATATACAAGTAATCACACACATGGTGACATCTAAATATATATTTTCCTAAATACATATTTAGTCACTTTTATTATCAAAAACCAACCTCCAATATTTTGTAATTTTTTTATAACAAAAATTATGGCAATTTTTATATGAAAAAAATATAGTTAAAATATACCTGTTAACACTTGTTTACAAATATTTTTCTAAGTGTTAAATTTCTAGAAAAATTTTGCCATAGTTTCCCCTTGAAAATTGAGGTTTCCATGCTTTCAAAGCATATCATTTTCTTTTATAAATCATCACAAATCATCAAGAAAGCAATCAATACTTACCAAGTGCCAAAATCAAGCCCTAATCACTACTTCATGAACTTGAAAGTTTATAAAAACTTGTAGTAACTTGGTAGTGTCTTTAGTAAGCTTAGTTACCCTTTAAAGTGTGGTTGTTTGTTTAAAAATATCATTCTTGAAGAATTTGGATGTTTACAACTTGTAAAATATTTTTCTAAAAAGATTTCTTCTTGAATTTTTCTTGTTAAATACATGTTTCTACACTTGATTAACCACTAAAAATGTGGTTAGTTTCTTTAAGAACCAAGTTTATGTAAATCTTGTATTTTAACTTAGTTTCTTGAGAAACTAGTTTTGAAATCATCCACTTACATGATTTATTCTACACTTTGATCATCATTATTCAATAAAACATTTTATACTTCAAGTTCATGCTTTCACATAAGGATGATCATCTTGATTTCTAACATAATCATCCTCTCATCTTGCTAGATTATGTCTTTAATCACCATCTAGCAAGTTCATATGATGTTTAACATCATTAACATAAACAATCAACAATCAAGAAGCAAAATAACACTTAAACAACATGATTCATCATGATTTTTAGTCTTATGTTAAGAATTATGTTCTTGATCATTAGTGTTCTTCATGATTAATTACTTGTATCATTCTTTAACCAACTAAACAAGATGTAAAATGAGATTTAGATGATCTTACTACTAGCTCAAGGCTAGGGATGAGCACAAGATGAAGATGATGATGAATGTGGTGGTTAATAGCACTTGAAAGAGGTCCTTCAATCTCCAAAGGCTCCTAGCTTCTTTGTTATGCTCCTTACACCTTTGTATAACAAGAGAATGGATGGAACAAGATTGAAAGATGGTGGTGGTGTGGTGTATGGGTTCGGCCGAGAGCAAGAGGAGGAGAGGGAGAGAGTTGTGTTGGTGAGTTTGTGATGAGAATGAAAGTTATGAACTTGAGGTCACTTATATTATCTTCCAACAATGTTTTCTCTAATGGTCCTTATGTTATAAAAAGAAGTAGACAAGATCCAATAAAATAAACAAAGAAAATCCATGGTGGGGGCCACCATGTAACCGTAAGATGGGGGTGTTTAGTTGAGTTGTGATGGATGGTTAAGGAATTTAGTTGAAATCTAAGTGATTAAGTTAGGTTATAAGTTGTTATAGTGTTACATAGTGTGTTATTGTGTTCGTGGACCATAACTAGCTCGGAAATGATGAAACAATGCTTCTAGTGACAATTTGGTGTTTCGGGTAGTGTCCAGTTGTTCGGTTGGTTATCGGTTCATTAAGGTGCTAAACTATGTAGTTTAGTGTGCTTTGTGTTACTTTTTGTGACAGTTTCGATTCCCGACACTTAGGAAAGCATTCTGGACCCTTTAACCATATTTCTACATGATATTTAGTTGTCTAAAAGCTGAATTTTGCTGAATTCGACAATTTATGTGAGTTTTAGGCACTTTCCAACACTTAAACTATCACTAGGAAAGCAGTTTTATGATCCTTACTTCCCTACACACTATACTAGTGTAACTCTTGGTTTCTGGCACATTCTGTGTCTCAATACCATGTCTGTCTATGTACTGAACTCCGTCAGCATTTTTCTGATTTGTCTGATAACTGTGCTATCTCTGTTTTGTGCATCATTTGAACCAATAAGTGTTGCATGCAATAATGATATGTCATTTGCAATATGTGATGCACATGTATGTATGATAACAATAATCAGGAAACATTCATGTCATAATTTTTAAATCAGCACAGTCATTGAAGCATTAATCATTGTCTAATTATTGTACGGATACATGCAAATTTTGACAATTGTCACATTGCGGGACTCTATCCCTGCTGACTCAGACCAATATGGTCGAGGGTTGCGTTGCCTCCAAAAGAGGGACATGCCAATTTTTGCATTAATAACTTACTTAATTGTCTTTCAATAATTCGGCCTTGCGGGACTGTTTCCCTGCTGACTCAGACCAATATGGATAAGGGCAACGTTGCCTCCAAAAGAGGGACATGTCACAATAACTAAGATAATCTCTTAAAAACCCAAAGCAAGGAAATCATCAAATGATACATAAATGATGAGTCGGATCCTAGTGATTCTATCTTGTCTATCTGTTTTATTTATTTATTCCATTTCTTTATTTTTATTTATTAAAAACAAAAACAAAAATTCTCTCTATATTTGGTAAGATTTGACGTCGATGATATTCTGGTATTAAACGCTCTTGTGTCCTTGGACGACCTCGATATCTTACCATCACTATACTACGCCAACGATGGGTGCACTTGCCCTAGCATGTCGTAGAGAGTGATAGTTTTATTGTAACGCCCCAAAACTCGAATTATTAAAATTGTTAGTAAGACCCCATGTCTAATAAAATAGAATGTAATAACTAGGTTATTATACCTAGTCAAATGTTTAGCAAAACAAGCAAAGGTATAAACTTGAGGGGCCAAAGATGGACAAGGGGAAAGCTATGTTTTAAATTAATAAAAACACACACAAACACACACATCTCGTGTGTGTTCTGGAATGATCAGAAGGGGCTCCATAGGAGCCAAGCCCTAATTCTTCAAAAGCTTCAAATCAAGGGATGATTCAAGGCTCAAATTCGCAAATAAACATGGAATAATGATCACCATCACAAGGGGATCGTAAGGTATGTCTTAGAAGTTAGATTGGTGATCTTTCACGAAGTGGGTTTTGATGTAAATCGCGAATTTGTATGAAATTGAGAAAGGGTGTGTGTTAGAATCATCATATTGGACATGGGTTATGCATGATTTAGGTTAATTTGATGTTTTTGGATGAAACCCATTTGTTATGATGAAGATGATGACATGGGTGAATCATCCATGTCCAATTTTGCATAGTATTGATGTATTTTGATTTGCATGATGGGTTCTTGTTAGAAGAATTAAAAGAAATGTAATACTAGTATGTTTGATGTTTATGCATGAATGATTCGTGTTGATTAGGAAGTGGAATTTGATGTATTATGTATATGGTTAGAAGAATATGCAAAAATTCGTTGTACATTGTGCTAACATAGTGGTACGCACACCAAGCGTTTGATGAAATGCCTAGGTGAGCTTAATAGATGAAATTGTATGTAAGTAGAAGATGATATGTATATAGTGTTGTCCGTATAGGCTATTATGATGTTACGGGTATATAATGATGAGTCGAAAGTTAAACTAAATGAACTGTTGACTTCTAAAAGTCAACCGTGTATAAGAAGGATGGTTAGACGTGTTGTCATAATTGTAAGATTAAGGTAAGTTATATGGAGCGTGTTTGACGAATGTGTGTTTAATGCGATGACATGATGGTTTACATGAGTTTGAAATGATATGAATTTGGTCACATGTATTATGCTTGTTAGAAGTAACTAATGAAAGTCAAATGGGAATTATGCGATCGATATGATCGTTAACATGTACAATTATGTATGCTAATAAGAATGTGATTTCGATGACATGGAAGTATAGGAATCATGTCGAGACGGAATCAAGCACGGAAGGCTAACGGGTCAAGAAGTGGCGAGGAAACGAGTATAAATATGGACGCATGAGGTAAGTGATTTTTGTAATCACTTCTTAGTTGATTATGTAAAGTTATGTGAAACTTGATTAAGTATGATAATCGAGGTCAAATAGGAATGAATTGTATGATATCGATGAAGTATTAAAAGGATCTTAGCTTTGATCCGAGCAAGGTATGTGTGATTAAGGATTGTAGCTAAGTAGTAGGATTGGTTACTTATGCAAGGAAGTCCTTTGTTGTTAAGGATAGAGCGAAGTTGTCAAAAACGCCCTTGATAGGTATTTCGGGCAAACGACCTTAAAAGTCGTTTGGTAACGAGCTATTCGATTAGAGTAATGTCTTTGTCAAGTATGGAAGCGAAGTATAGGGTTTTGTATGTCATAGCCCATTTAATGCGCAAACACCCATAACGGGTCAAAAATAAGCTTTTAAGCGAAAATGGGTTAAGAGGATGCAAGGCATCCGAGAATTTAATATTTTATGATAGGCGTCAATGAAATTATTAAGTTCATATGAGATTGAGGTCAAATAAACAGATTATGTTGATAAATGCACGAACGGGTCAAATAATTAGAAAATGATAATAGGTCGAATGCATATAAGTTAAGAATTTCCTTAATCCGGAGGTGGTATTTTAAGTTTATATGATAGAATGTGAATTTACAAGCATGTAGGAAGAAACGGGAGGTTAAACGGGTAAACGGTTCAAAAGTTACGCGCGTTTTAGTGCGTACGAACGACGAAACGGAACTGCAGAAAACTGCAAAAACTAGAGGGCGTCGCCGACGGGAAAGGGGGCCGTTGCCTACGGGCTCCAAAAAGTTAATTTTTTTGCTGACGGGTTATTTACCTGTCTACGGGTTTTTGGCTACGGGAAGAACCACGGGCCGTCGCCGACGGGCCCTAGGGCCGTCGCCGACGCCCTCCCTAAGTCCAAAAACATGAAATTTGTTATTTAAGTTGATTTATGTATCGTAGGCTTCGGTTTGTTTTCCGTGGACTACGGCGGGCTTCCTAAACATGATTTTGATCGATCCTTAGATGTTTATGGGCTATAAATCAAAGTCTAAGTCCCATGTAATTAACGTATGAGTATGTAAGAAGTATGTAAGATCTTGTACGTGTATGTAGATGTGTATGTATGTATAAAGATATGTACGAGTGTATGCATGTATGTAAAGATGTAGGAAAGGTATGTACGTAGGTAGATGTGTATGTATGTATGTATAAAGATATGTATGAGTGTATACTTGTATGTAAAGATGTAGGGAAGGTATGTACGTATGTAGTTGTGTATGTATGTAGGTATAAAGACATATATGAGTGTATGCACGTATGTAAAGTTGTAGGAAAGGTATGTACGTATGTAGATGTATATGTATGTATGTAAGTACGTATGTATGCATGAATTAGACACGTTGAGTGTTAACGTTATTAATGGTGTACCTTGAGAATGAAAAGTAATGCAGGTACGTTATTGAAGCCTCACCAGGAAGTGGATACGCAGATGAAATGCTTAAAGTTTGAAAAGTGACGAAATGTGAAGTGTACGTGATTGAATCTTGTTTATATAATGTGTGCTAATGTTATGAATGTATGTGGTGAGTGCAGGTTGTACGGATCACGGGCGATTATCACAAGGAATAGAGATCGAAGACCGAGTCATAAGATAGATTGTACGGGAATAATCGAGTATGTACTTTAGTAAACGGGAGTTATGCTTTTGTTTTATAAAAGAGATATTTTTAAAATAAACCTTCAAGTAAGTCAAGACGTTTGTAATGAAAGAAATTTTATGGCACGAATTTCCGCTGCGACTTTTGTCAAATACGTGTTAGGGTCTTACAAGTTGGTATCAGAGCCCTGGTTTGAGAGAATCAAGTACAAGAAAGTAAGTACTTGAACTCAAACTTGTGTGCTCTTATGATATGGGACCCGTACAATCTAAGACTCGATCAAGATCCAAAGGTAGAAGCGAATGTAAGTATGTACTTATGTATACGTATAAAGAAACTGACGGTATGTTATGTGCAAGGTAAGTATAAGTGTTTGAAGAAGATGACCCTTGAATGCAGTCTAGGATGGATGCTAAGGCAGGCAAGGATGCGAATGGATAGACGGACCCCAGGTACGCAATGTTAATATGTATGGTACCGGTGTTAAAAGAAAAAGGAAGAAATCTCCTTGGGAGGGTAAGTACTAAATGGAAGACAACGATATTGTCTTGATAAGATTGTAAAAATGTAGCACGAATTGAGACCCACTACTGCAGACATAAGGCGATGATTACCTGAAGGCACGAAATTAGTATGTGAATTGTGCACCTGGCCAGTACGCAAGAAGCATATGACATTCGTGAGACCGTGGTACTTATCGCAGGTATGTCCGTTAGTATTGGGTAGCAGGTGGGCGTGCGGGTGAAGTGGGTAGTAAGACTCTCGGGAAATTGAGAGTACTATGTAGGAATGAAAAGTGTGAATGATAAGAATGAAGAATGTTGAATCTGTAAGACGGTATGGATCAACAATGTATGAAAGCAATGCTTGAATCCGCGAGACGGACTCAAAGAATGAAAGATGTGAATGTAATGCTTGAATCCGCAAGACGGATTCAAGGAATGAAATGTATGAATGCAATGCTTGAATCCGCGAGACGGAACTCAAGGAATGAAAGATGTGAATGCAATGCTTGAATCCACAAGATGGATTCAAGAAATGAAATGTATGAATGCAAAAATTTGGATCTGCGAGACGGATTCAAGGAATGAAGGATATGAATGCAATATTTGAATCCGCGAGACGGATTCAAACATAAAAGCAATTAAGTGTACAAATGATAAGTATGAATCCGCGAGATGGATTTAAGGACGAAAGAATGACCATAAATGATATGCGAACTTAAAATTTGAGTCAAGAAAAGAAAATTTTGATTAAGCCACATACTAGACACGTTGTTAATTGACTCGTGTGAGTCGGAATGAATGACGGGATACAACCCGAACGATAACTTAAGTATGGCCGGGAAGGGGAAGTTTTGCGAAAAGGTTAATGAAATAATTTTAAGAATAAAAGAATTAGGAGCATTTAAAACCCCAAATAAAATAAGTATGGAGAAAAAGTAATAATGACGAGTATCGATGGAAAGTGCTAATTTTGATGTTGGGCTTGTTGGCCATGTTCATTTGAACAAGGCATTATTGAAAGGATGCGCATAGGCGGGTACTCAACAAATCAATGGAAGCAATCAATGAAAGTATTACATGAACCCATGAAGAAACGGGCCGACTCGGGCCACAAACCGTTGGCATACACGACGAAGTCAAGGTTAGTAAGATGTTTAGCTTGTGATTATGAGTAAGTATTGATATAAATAAATGATTATAGTATGCCTATGATGATATGTTGACCTCTCGTATAAACATTAAGATAATTAGAAGTAACATTAGTAATGGGATGCTAAGGAGGTCTCAAAGCGAATAAAATGAAAGCTTGTACATGATGTATGAGTAGAATGAAATAAATCGATTTATTTCGATATATGAAGGTAATATGCTTAAATAGGAAGCTGGAGACAAGCCGTAAACTTAAAATCAATACGAGTAAGGATTGTATACTTTTGGATTAAGTTCAATAAATGAAATGCTAGGGATGATATGTGCTAGAAACTAGCAATATGAAATGAAGGACACTAATAAGAGCTCTGGAATAGAGTCTTACATAAGTATTGTGAATGAACAACTTGAAAGGGGTAAGAGTAGAATTGGTTTGATTCGAATAAGGAAGGTTTCGGGGACGAAACCTCATTTAAGGGGGGTAGACTTGTAACGCCCCAAAACTCGAATTATTAAAATTGTTAGTAAGACCCCATGTCTAATAAAATAGAATGTAATAACTAGGTTATTATACCTAGTCAAATGTTTAGCAAAACAAGCAAAGGTATAAACTTGAGGGGCCAAAGATGGACAAGGGGAAAGCTATGTTTTAAATTAATAAAAACACACACAAACACACACATCTCGTGTGTGTTCTGGAATGATCAGAAGGGGCTCCATAGGAGCCAAGCCCTAATTCTTCAAAAGCTTCAAATCAAGGGATGATTCAAGGCTCAAATTCGCAAATAAACATGGAATAATGATCACCATCACAAGGGGATCGTAAGGTATGTCTTAGAAGTTAGATTGGTGATCTTTCACGAAGTGGGTTTTGATGTAAATCGCGAATTTGTATGAAATTGAGAAAGGGTGTGTGTTAGAATCATCATATTGGACATGGGTTATGCATGATTTAGGTTAATTTGATGTTTTTGGATGAAACCCATTTGTTATGATGAAGATGATGACATAGGTGAATCATCCATGTCCAATTTTGCATAGTATTGATGTATTTTGATTTGCATGATGGGTTCTTGTTAGAAGAATTAAAAGAAATGTAATACTAGTATGTTTGATGTTTATGCATGAATGATTCGTGTTGATTAGGAAGTGGAATTTGATGTATTATGTATATGGTTAGAAGAATATGCAAAAATTCGTTGTACATTGTGCTAACATAGTGGTACGCACACCAAGCGTTTGATGAAATGCCTAGGTGAGCTTAATAGATGAAATTGTATGTAAGTAGAAGATGATATGTATATAGTGTTGTCCGTATAGGCTATTATGATGTTACGGGTATATAATGATGAGTCGAAAGTTAAACTAAATGAACCGTTGACTTCTAAAAGTCAACCGTGTATAAGAAGGATGGTTAGACGTGTTGTCATAATTGTAAGATTAAGGTAAGTTATATGGAGCGTGTTTGACGAATGTGTGTTTAATGCGATGACATGATGGTTTACATGAGTTTGAAATGATATGAATTTGGTCACATGTATTATGCTTGTTAGAAGTAACTAATGAAAGTCAAATGGGAATTATGCGATCGATATGATCGTTAACATGTACAATTATGTATGCTAATAAGAATGTGATTTCGATGACATGGAAGTATAGGAATCATGTCGAGACGGAATCAAGCACGGAAGGCTAACGGGTCAAGAAGTGGCGAGGAAACGAGTATAAACATGGACGCATGAGGTAAGTGATTTTTGTAATCACTTCTTAGTTGATTATGTAAAGTTATGTGAAACTTGATTAAGTATGATAATCGAGGTCAAATAGGAATGAATTGTATGATATCGATGAAGTATTAAAAGGATCTTAGCTTTGATCCGAGCAAGGTATGTGTGATTAAGGATTGTAGCTAAGTAGTAGGATTGGTTACTTATGCAAGGAAGTCCTTTGTTGTTAAGGATAGAGCGAAGTTGTCAAAAACGCCCTTGATAGGTATTTCGGGCAAACGACCTTAAAAGTCGTTTGGTAACGAGCTATTCGATTAGAGTAATGTCTTTGTCAAGTATGGAAGCGAAGTATAGGGTTTTGTATGTCATAGCCCATTTAATGCGCAAACACCCATAACGGGTCAAAAATAAGCTTTTAAGCGAAAATGGGTTAAGAGGATGCAAGGCATCCGAGAATTTAATCTTTTATGATAGGCGTCAATGAAATTATTAAGTTCATATGAGATTGAGGTCAAATAAACAGATTATGTTGATAAATGCACGAACGGGTCAAATAATTAGAAAATGATAATAGGTCGAATGCATATAAGTTAAGAATTTCCTTAATCCGGAGGTGGTATTTTAAGTTTATATGATAGAATGTGAATTTACAAGCATGTAGGAAGAAACGGGAGGTTAAACGGGTAAACGGTTCAAAAGTTACGCGCGTTTTAGTGCGTACGAACGACGAAACGGAACTGCAGAAAACTGCAAAAACTAGAGGGCGTCGCCGACGGGAAAGGGGGCCGTTGCCTACGGGCTCCAGAAAGTTAATTTTTTTGCTGACGGGTTATTTACCTGTCTACGGGTTTTTGGCTACGGGAAGAACCACGGGCCGTCGCCGACGGGCCCTAGGGCCGACGCCGACGCCCTCCCTAAGTCCAAAAACATGAAATTTGTTATTTAAGTTGATTTATGTATCGTAGGCTTCGGTTTGTTATCCGTGGACTACGGCGGGCTTCCTAAACATGATTTTGATCGATCCTTAGATGTTTATGGGCTATAAATCAAAGTCTAAGTCCCATGTAATTAACGTATGAGTATGTAAGAAGTATGTAAGATCTTGTACGTGTATGTAGATGTGTATGTATGTATAAAGATATGTACGAGTGTATGCATGTATGTAAAGATGTAGGAAAGGTATGTACGTAGGTAGATGTGTATGTATGTATGTATAAAGATATGTATGAGTGTATACTTGTATGTAAAGATGTAGGGAAGGTATGTACGTATGTAGTTGTGTATGTATGTAGGTATAAAGACATATATGAGTGTATGCACGTATGTAAAGTTGTAGGAAAGGTATGTACGTATGTAGATGTATGTATGTATGTATGTATGTATGTATGTATGTATGTATGTATGTATGTATGTATGTATGTATGTATGTATGTATGTATGTATGTATGTATGTATGTATGTATGTATGTAAGTACGTATGTATGCATGAATTAGACACGTTGAGTGTTAACGTTATTAATGGTGTACCTTGAGAATGAAAAGTAATGCAGGTACGTTATTGAAGCCTCACCAGGAAGTGGATACGCAGATGAAATGCTTAAAGTTTGAAAAGTGACGAAATGTGAAGTGTACGTGATTGAATCTTGTTTATATAATGTGTGCTAATGTTATGAATGTATGTGGTGAGTGCAGGTTGTACGGATCACGGGCGATTATCACAAGGAATAGAGATCGAAGACCGAGTCATAAGATAGATTGTACGGGAATAATCGAGTATGTACTTTAGTAAACGGGAGTTATGCTTTTGTTTTGTAAAAGAGATATTTTTAAAATAAACCTTCAAGTAAGTCAAGACGTTTGTAATGAAAGAAATTTTATGGCACGAATTTCCGCTGCGACTTTTGTCAAATACGTGTTAGGGTCTTACATTTATATCATGTTTTATAAATTTAAAGATTGATTAAAGAGTAAAAAGGTACTAAAAATACATTAAAAATTCGTACACGCTCCGACACGTTAGGTTCCATATGGCAGTGGCATTAAAGGTAGATTGTTTGTGATTAATTGAGTACAATGCTGGTAAAATAGGTTTGTTGATATGGGCAGGTTTGGGTCACGGGTCAGAATGAGTTCGGCCGTGCGGATCAAAATGGGTTGGGTCAGAATGAGTTATTTAAAAAAGGTTAATTTCATTCAGGTTCAGGTCAATTTGGCTTCGTGTCAGAACGATTCATTTTCAAGGTTTATTTAGTTTGTGTTAGAAGGAGTTTCTACAAAATAAGAACGAGTTGAGATGAGTTTTTTTTATAAAAAATTAATTAAAATCTAGCATGAGACCACTCATGTATAAATATGCTTAATAAAAATTAAAAATTGCAGAAACTAAGGAGTTGCATATTTATAAATACTTTTAATAATTTATAAAACGAATTAAGAACAAATAAATAACATCGTAATATGATATTTCATTTTTTAATATGTATGTGTGTTTGTATTTGAATTTGTTATAGGGATTTTTACATTGTTAGTTAGGTTGATTTGGGTTAATTACGATGTTATAATATTTTTTGTTAATACGTATTAATTGTACCTATATTTTTACAACTTTTAGCTTCAAAAAGTTCAAGCAAAATTAGAAAGAGAACGAGAGGCCCAACAAAACATAGAATCCCGTTTCGAACAATTTCAACAAGAGAGCGAAAAAGAGCGCGCCGACCAAGCGGCATAGCGAAAAAATATGAAAAAAATGGTGAAAAATATAAGAAATAAGTAAAAAAAACTCTCGTTTTGTTAAGTATTGGAATGTTAAAGATTGAATTAGTTTTGAATCAAAAAACTTGCTTTTAATTAGGATTTTTTTTGTGTTTTTGGAATGTTTTAGAATTTTTGGAATGTTTCAAAATTTTGTTGCAATTTTTTTTTGAACTGTTTTATAATTTTCATGCATTTTTTCATAAAAAATGGTTTTTTTTTTTTTTGAAATATTTCTTTTTTATATTTTGTCGCAAAAAGTTGTAGGAAATTTGTAGCAAACTGTTTAGAGAAAGTTTTGTAATTTTGTAGGAAATTTGTCTCAAAATAAAAATAATTCTTCGTAATTATGGATATTTTTTTAATGTTGTGAATTTAAAAAAAATATCATAAAATAAATTGTCGAAGAATTGTCAGAATTTTGCAATGAGTGCTTTGTGTCAATATTTTGTAGCAAATTTTGCGACGAGAGCTTTTTGTCACAATTTTGTAGCAAATTTTGTCATATTTTTGTAGCTAATTCGGTTACAAACAAGTGTATTTCACATGGATTTTTTTGTAGCAAATTTGTGGGTAAAGCCAATTTCAGACAGATTTACTAGAAATTTGGTTGTCACAAACTGGACAGTTTTCTAATAGGATGATCTAACATGGCAGAATCATAAGGTAAACGTAATTACGTACTATTTGAATAGATACCAACTTGTTAATTTATATTCATGTAATTGTTTATTTTTCTATTCACAATATATCAGAAATAATGAAAGAAGAAATTAATCAGTAACTAGTTTTATACCTCATGCTCGTTGCGGCACGTTAAACCAATTTTTTCTTGATGCTCTAAACCGAATCATTCTCAGTTTGATATCATAACACGATCTAGGGAAAAGTTATATCGAGATGTAGATAAAAAATATACTTGTAAAAAATATAAAAAAAATAACTTGTAACGACGGAATTCGCCATGGAGACATCAACATGGTTCACAGATTTTAACTATTGCACCTGAACCTCCTAAACTATTGTTACTTCCACGAGGCTATCATGCAGTGAAATATAAATTAAGCTACCAACGTATTTGTACCCAACGACATCAAACTGTCCAATCATGCTAACATTAGCACCACCGATGATAGCTTCCATGAAATCTTAAGGCGAGATCTTGCAATGGTACCAAGATTGTTCACCAACTTTGAAAAGGTAACGCCATGGCAACATTAATGTCATTGCTTTCGCTTTTTTTGTTATTCGCCAGCCTTCACGTTCCACCTCCACTATCAATGATGATCAATGTGTTGTTAGCTTTGTTAGATACAATATGAATAAGCTCTCAAACGAATCTTGTCTAAAGCCTATAAAAAAGTTAATGTTAGATCATATTATCTAGTAACAAAAAAACACTATTTCAATAAACAATCCATTTTATTGAATGAAGTTGATGTTACATTACCTTCCTCAATTGTTAAATAACATGATTATGGTTAAAAAGCAATGTGCTTTAGAAAAGGAATATGCGGTAAAAACCAAACCTGCCCCACCCGATCCTTTTAACACCCCCGGACCATTCATACTTTGTGCGTCTAGTGAAATGAGAGGTTTGGTTCCATTTCACCTCCAATAATTGTATTAGAGAAGATTATGCTTTAAGAACATAGATTTAATTTGAAACCCTACCCGATAACTTTTCCAGCCTTACAGCAAGTTCAGCACGGGGTCGTGCTCAGCCCAACACGCCCCATGCCCAGGCTCTGCAGAAATTTGCCCAGTTCAGGTAACTGGCCACGGAGCCGTGCTCGCTGAACACGCCCCATGCCCAGCCTTATGTTTGAATCTGTTACTGGCAATCTGACCACGGGGCCGTGGCCAGACGCCCAGTAACACAAAAATTTGTTTTTCAACACCCTTTTACACATTCAATCAACTTAAAAACTTATTTTTGGGACACATTGAGGACAATGTGTAATTTAAGTGTGGGTGATGCTAAAACCTTGAATCTTGCAAGTCCTAATAACAAGCCTTACACAAAACTCTATTGGAACCACTAATCACCCCAAAAATTTTCAATTTTTTTACTTGTCTTGGTTTAATTTGGGAATAACACGTTCTAAAAAGGTTATATTTTTACAAATTTACAACTGATAGCTTCGTGATAAAAAGAACCAAATAAGAAAATTATGAAAAGGCATGACAAATCTAATTAAAATTTGATTATATATACTTGATCACGTTATAAACCCAATCCCACAACAAGTGAGGTTTGAGCCTTTATTGAGCATACAATCATATATCTTTAAACTGAATGCTCATTTTTTGTTTCTTGTGTGAATATCCGCTTGGTTCTTACGACTCTAGAACTTGCCACAACGACACATTCCCGGTCCTTATCAACTTGAACCCAAGTAAGTAAATGATAGAGGCATTAGGACTAACCCTTTTTCCTTTCAACACCATTATTTTTCAATTTTTTTATCACATACCTAAAATCTCACTAGTTAACCCCTTTGAGCCTAAACCTTTTCATTTCAAAACCCACAAAACAAACACTCTTTACCCACCAAAACCTTTTTCTTTTCAAACCCCTTTGTTTTAGTAAAACGTTTTCTATAAAAAAAATGAAAGTCTTGCAATAAACAAACAAGTTCCTCAAAGAAACTTTGTTTGAATATGCTCAGTTTGAATAAAAGTCACAAAAACAAAAAGTTTTGCGACGACCGAGCCTTTTTACGCTTTTCGCCATTTTTACTAACCACTAATCAAAACCACCTACCCTTAACCCAAGCCTAACCCTTCCCCAAAGTCCTCTTGATATTTACAAAGGTTCATAGTTAAAAAGGAGGAGGATTGATCGCTTGGCAAGCATATAGTAGAAGTAAGTTCTATGCCGGTCTCGAGTGTTTCACAAAAATACATATTCGGCCGAGTGTTGAGTGATCTCCCGTGAGTTATGTGAACTTGTATATAAATGGAATTTTAAAGAGGCATGTTATGCCTAAATAAGTAATTCTTCTTATAAAATGTTCTAAATAAATCATGACGAATAGGATTGTAAATAAAATAAAAATAAAACCCAATAAAGATCTTGGATTCCCGACACTCAAGATGAGCCCAAAACTTCTCCTCTACCTCTTCCATTTGGGTGTGTAAGCCACATATTAAAGAGTTTTGCTTGAGGGCAAGCAAAGATTCAAGTGTGGGGGTATTTGATGTGTGCAAAATGTAACTTATAAATTACATCAAATGAGGCATAAAACTAACCCTTTTTAGTACTAATGTTGGAAAAAGCTTGTTTTTGTCTTCCTTTTGAATTTACAGGATCAGATGAGCTTAAACGAACAAAAGGAACAAATATACAGCCAAAACCAATATAAAAATACAAAGAAAATGAATAAACGTGACATGCCCGACCCCTCGGCAGCATCCCCAAAGCAAAAACAATACAACAGAAGACTGACCACAGGGCCATGCCCAGCCGAGCACGGGGGCGTGGTCAGGGTCCTACAGAAAGGACAAACCTGTAGAAGCTTCTACGCCCACCACGAAGGCGTGCCCAGCTCAGCACGGGGCTTGGTCAACGCAAACATACGCAGAATCTTGCCAAATCTTGATAGTACAGATACGATGCTGACCACGGGGTCATGTGGGACCCTCTGTTGACACTTGCATTTAATGAAGGAAGAGAAAAGGCTGGCCACGGGGCGTGCCCGCTGGACACGGGGCCGTGGCCAGAGCACTGTGCAGGCTATAAATAGGGGTGCTTGGCTCACTTCAAATGCATCCCTTGGCAAACCCATACTCTTCCACTTTGCCACCACTACAACACCAACACCAACACCCACAACCATCATCCATCTTTAGAGTGTGTAGTAGTCTCGGGATCCAAGATTGATTGTAAGGGTTCTTGCCAACCAAAGGCCATGTTTGGTTAAGCCTCTTACATCACTTGGTGAAGACAAGTCTTTATTGTATTACTTTTGATTTTTTAATCTTTCGGCACTTTTTATTTTGTTTTGTATTAATGACTTTAATAACTAGTTTCTTATGTTGAAGGTGAATTCTTCCTATCATTTTTCCGTGGTGTCTTGGCGTTACTTTACTGTCTATATAAAGTAAAAGATTGCATCATTCATATTTTTACGGTCTATATAGATGCATGTTGACTACCTGGTCGGGGGTTAGGGGAATGGTTTGGTAAGGTTCTTGCTTTGTTCAGTGTATAGATCCTGCAAGGACCTGGTTCAAGCTTACTAGGACCTCCTTCAATACCCACTGGTATTAGATGGTGGGGGTGCGAATAGCTTGAATCCCTCATATGTAAACTACTATTAATACATTAAACCGGCTTCTTGGGATTATATCCTTGCTGACTCAAACCACTTAGCTGAGGGTAACGTCACCTTCAAAAGAGGGGTCTACCACTTTTCGCATTAATAAATTAATTAATTATCTTTCAATATTCCGACCCTTCGGGATTGTATCCTTGCTGACTCAAACCAATGGGTTGAGGGTAACGTCACCTTCAAAAGAGGGACCTACTACTATAACTAAGATAATCTCTTAAAAAGTCCGAATGTGCGAAAATCATCAAAGGATACATTAAAGACGAGTCGGATCCAAGTGATTCATCTTGTCTATCTGTTTTTATTTTATTTATTTTCTGCATTTCTAGTCTTTATTTTCATGTTTCAAATCTTTTCTCAAAAAATTAGATTGATTAGACGTTGAGGATAAACCGGTACTAAAAGCTCTTGTGTCCTTGGATGACCTCGGTATCTTACCAACGCTATACTACGGCTCACAATAGGTGCACTTGCCCAAGTGTGTGTTTAGTGTTAGTAGAATATCGTGTTTTATAAATTTAAAACTTGATTAATGCGTAAAATGGGCTCAAAATATTAATAAAATCATATCACGCTTCGCACACACCACAAACCTTCCTTCTATCCTAAGAATAGAGAGGCTACTTCCTGAGAGACCCCCGGCTCCGAAACAACCAACAGGCAGATAGACGAAAGATGGATAAGTAAATAGCGTAGCAGCAGTCAGATAAATCATCAGCAAGCAACATATATGCATAGATACAAGAAAATCATCATATGTTGGGTTTACTATTAATAAAGATAATTAAAACATATAAATAGTATGCTTGGTTTCTTGGTGAACAACACTAATGTGACAAAAGGAAACAAATAACCAAAATTATAGCAATCTGTTACTAAACCAAAACAATGAAAAATTGACTTACACAGTCTAAAAATCAATTTGGTTCATTTTTTCTAATTATTTTATATGAGAACTTGCTATCTGAAAATTTAGGTTTATCAATATCTCTTTAATCAATGATACACAACCTTCATTAGGCAGATGACCTTTAAGGGTTACATTTCTTCGGTTTTAGTTTTGGAGTATATGTGGTATAAAAAAATCATTAATCATTATATCATCTACAATGGTTTCACTCAGTGGTATACATGACGGTTAATGTGGAGAAGAAAAGAAGAAAGAAATCCACGAGGACAAATGCCGACAGATGAGATTTTGAGAGGAGGAGAGAAAGAGGGGGTGTATTAATAATGTGGTTCGTCTAGACAACTTTGACATGGCTAGATCTATGATCGGAGAGCCCCATCGGGATACTCGTAGTAACAAACTCAAGTAGTAAGCATTTCCTGTTCAATCAACCGACCATTAAATATTTACGTACTACATGGAATTGCTTGGTATAAGTGTCTACTAACAAAATACTTCAGAAAAAGTATAAAACCAAGCAAAACAAGTGCTAAGATAAGTTGAGATTGTCACATGCTATATACTTAATAAGTAGAAGATGTAACAAGTTGACCGCATAGCGCAGTGGATTAGCGCGTCTGACTTCGGATCAGAAGGTCGTGGGTTCGACTCCCACTGTGGTCGAATATTTTGTCACTTTAAGCTTGTTTTTATTTTCTCTCCTCTAGGTTTGCTTTGTACCATTTGCTACCTTCACTTATTTTTCTTTTCGTGTTTCCCTCAAATTGCAAATTAATTGACACAATAAAAACCTATAAGTAGTTTTTTTCTAAACAAGTAAACATACCTTTAAAACACGTCAAACTAAATAAGGTAATGCGGGTTCATACTAAGAGTGTTAAATGGGTCATATTTGCGCATTGACAGGTTGAACTCGACTCAAATCAGAAAACCGTGTCAAACACGTAAACTCGAACATGACATGACTTTTAACGGATTGACACAAATACATTTAAATACAAATTTATAGCAAAACTTATAAATGTTTTATTACTTTCAATTTTCAAACACAAAAAAAAAAAAAAAAACTTGATAATCATTTATCTTTAACTTTTAAATTATGACATAAAATATTTCATTTGCCCAGTTATAAGTTAGAACATATTTAACAAGTTAGAGGAGTCAACCTGTGAAACCGTCAAGTCAAAATGAACATGACCCATTTAATATCTAGTTAAACATGTTCACAAATCGAGCCAAAGGTGACCCAAATCCGATTAGCCTAAACAAAACCCTAAATTTGTTAGGTTCTATTGTGTTTTCGTATCATGTCAGAAATTCACACCACCATGCTCATGCCAGAAGGAAATCAACTTAACAAAAAAACATAGCTTAAAATATATTGGTTTAAAAACAACATTACAAAATTAACATAAAAACACGTCACATTAATGTATTTAAATATGAGCACTGGCCAATTTAAAAACCGAATGGTTTAAAAAAAACTGTTTCAAACAACTGGTTGGTTTAGAAACAACATTATAAAAACTTTGTGCAAACAACAAACTTTGTGTAAAATTATTTATAAAATCATTTTACTTTTTCCTTTTTGTAAATTATAATCACATGACTACTGTATTATTTACTGTATTATTTTTTTACGTATGTTAAGAAAACTCGTATAATTTTCTCTAGAAAAATTTTCCTTCTCCACGTGTTAAGGAATTGATTTTTGTCGGTCTATCAGAATCATGTGTTGTAAGATTGACTTTTTGGAACAGTTTTCTTGATTTATTTCGAACTAGTGTTTTAACCACTGCGGTGCGGGGGTGGAGGTTCTAAAACCGTACTAAGTAAGAAAACGACGACCAAAACCAGGAAAATCATAAAATATAAGCACGATTTGACCAAACGCAAGCTTATACTTCGAGATAGCATAAAAATTGACAAACTCGAATTTTTACTGACAAAACTTTTAACTTGACAATAATAAATAAAGCAAACTTGAAGGGCAAAGAGTGAAACATACAAACTTAAAAAAACTTACTGTAAACTGCCTTCACTACTTAAAAAACTCTTTTCTATTCATAAAGGGGTAGCAGCGCAGCTTGTTGCACGTTTACTATCTATCTCGATGTAAATTCATAACACGTTTCAAATGCAAATAAATACCCGCTCAATCACTACAAACAAAAGACAATAGAAAAAAAAAAAAGACTTTAGTGATTAAAAACTGACCACCAAAGTTTGGTGGTCAAACTCAAAATTTAGCTTTGGTGGTGAAACTCAAAATTCAGCAAAGGAGGCATACGCAAATTGTTATATTAGATAATGCCACTTACTTACTACTACTCCATCAAACAAGGAATAACATAAAAATGCAGTGAACGTGCGCTTGTCGTTAGCCCAGTGGCTCAGCATTTTGATGGGTGTGTCTTAACCAAGAAGTCCAACCCTTCTCGGCACAAGTAACTGAGTGAGCTAGTAAAAATAATGGTGGCATTTCCGTTGGTGTGCTCATTTTTAGTATTATAAAAACTGGAAAAATAAATGTAAAACTACAATTAGAACTCAGGGGGGGATCATGTGATCAACTCAAAACCCCATAACCAAGTATATGTAAATCAAGTTTCTTATTTTAACCTGACTAGGTGATGCCCCGTCCGCGTTGCGGGGCGATAGCCGAATAATTCTCAATCAATTAAAAAAACACTATTATAACTTTGTCAGTAAAAAAAACTAAAACGATATAAAACCGTTTTTTTTTTTTCAGCTCAGGGCAAAACTGCAATTTTCAGGACTAATGAGTGAGTGTTAGGCAGCTCCTTGACACGGAAAAAAATTAACTCGAGTCAACCAATTAAAAAAAAAGTTTTCTACTTTTGCGAAAAAACTAAAACAATGGGAAAACGTAATTTTGAACTGAGGGCGAAATCATAATTTTTATTCTGGGATAAAATCGTAAATTAAATGGACCAATGGGGGAGTGTCAGACAGCTACCGGCATGACTGTAATTTTATACTGGGGGAAAATTGTAATTTAACCAGGAAAACAAACAAAAACGATAGAGAAAATGTAAATTTAATTTGAGGGCAAAATAGTAAGGTGGCTATGAGGGAAAAACAAATGGGAAAACTGTAAATTTAAACGGCGCAAAATCGTAATTTTGAACCGAGGGAAAAATTGAAATTTTTTGCTAGGAGCAAAATCGTAAATTTATTTTTAAGTCGGAGTAGAAACATAACTTTGAACTGATGAAAAATCGTAATTATAAGGGGAAAAAACTAATGACAAAACTGTAAATTTAAACGGGGCGAAGTCGTAATTTTGAAACCAGGGCAAAATTGAAATTTTTTGATGGGAGAAAAAACGTAATTTTATTTTTAACTGGGGACAAAAAAAACAATTTTACACTGCTGACAAAATCATAATTTTAAAGCGGGATAAAATCGTAATTTTGTTAGAACAATAGAGGAGTGTCAGGCGGCTGCCTGACACTATTACCTCCACCGCCCATTTAACCAAATAGATAAAAACAACTATTTTAACCCAATAGGTGAAGACAACTATTGCCCCAGTTTAGGGATGGCAAAAAAACCCAAGCCCGACGGGTGTACCCGAAACATACGGGCCGGGTATACCCGAAGCCCAATGGGTTGGGCCGGGTACGGGCTTAAAAATAGAAAAAATTCGGGTATGGGTACGGGTATGGGATTTAGTGAAACCCGCCCAATACCCGGCCCATTTACCCGAATAATACCCGAAAGTATCATATTATAGATTTCCATATATATAAACTTAGTACATGTACTTATTACCTTCTCTATTGTTATATGTGGATATGTATTTGACAAGTGTTTAGTGAACATATAACTTATTTTTGAGCATGTATATTGGATAAGAAAGCTATCACCCTTTATTATGTGGATGTTTTATGCAATTAGGTGGTCTTGATACAATTATTTAATTAAGTAATCGTTTTAATTTAGTTTAGTATATGTGGTCTGAATATAATATGTAAGTTATTAATCATATTTTCATTTGTTATAGTCATTAATTAAAATAGTAAATTATATAAACTCAAAGTAAAAATTGCACATTTGTCCCAACGGGTATTTTTAAGAAATTAACGGGTATACCCGATACCCGAAGGTATGCCCGATACCCGACGGGTATTTACCCGAAAAATACCCGACGGGTAACGGGCCGGGTATGGGACAATGAATTACAACCGGGTACGGGCCTGGGATTACCAATACCCGGCCCAAGCCCGGCCCATTGCCATTCCTACCCCAGTTGAATTTGCATATGTTGACAATGACAATGGGGCATCAAGTGGCTCTCTCTCTCTCATATCAATCCTCATCAAAATCATAAAAAAGTATAGTACACATATTGTATCACTGTTTATTTCATTCGAAAATTAATATATAGGGTAATTAGATTAAGTTTTCCATAACAGAAAACCAATAACCTAATTCAGTTTTGGTTTTAAATGGTTCCGGTTGGTGTTGAGTTTTGTTTTGTTTTGTTTAGTCAGTTTGACACCGAATATAGAACCAACATCTCCTCGTTTTCATCAACACCAATGATTACTATAACCACCAAACAACACAAGATTTAAAACAATCTAAGATTCATAAACGACTCCATGAGAGTGCACAGTTTGGACGACTAGACTATAAACCCACATCTAAACAACAAAACTACCATCACATACCCGATACCGGAATGGGCTTCACAGCGGTTTGAATTCTCCGAAATGCCACTTTCACTCGTTCCTTCAAACCCTCGTTTTCGCTCTCGACTTCCCCTTTTTGTTTATCAAGATACGCCACGTTTTCGTCCACAGTTATCACCAACCTTCCATCTTCCCCATATTTGACATTCCCAAACAAATTCAATAACAGAGCATGCACTACCTTCTCACTTTTCTTCTGTTCTTCAACCGCTTCATCTTTCACTTCTTCCACCACTTTCGGCATTTCCCGACTCGCGTTCAACACCAAAGCCACAACAGAGTCCGACACCATGTCACTGATCGGGTCAGCCGTCCATTGCAATGACAGATGATTCTCTGAATCTTGCCTCACTGTAACCCGTTCATGAACCAGCAAAGTCAACACCCCGGATTCCTCATCTGGTACAGACTCAACGCTTTCATAAATCTGTTTGAGTCTATGTTTTATTACACCAAATGCACCGGAATACGGGATGGTTATCCTTTGGGTGACATTAGCAGTCGAAAGCTGAGAAAAAACGTGAAGATCATCGGGTGCAATAATCTGATACGAGAACCCTTTTCTCACTAATAATCCGCTTACATTTTCACCATTATCTGGAGTTCGTTCAGCTAATTTCCCAATCGTCTTTGCCATTTTCTCTACATTAAATGGCATTTCAACAGACTGGCAATTCTTTGGAGTGTAGAGTTTAGTGTTGCGGTCTGTGAAATGCGTTATAAGCTTTTGTTTAAGCCGGCCCATTTCGTTGGCTTCACCATGAACGAGAATTATATTCGGAGGCATAAGTTCTTCGAGAAAAGTAGTCGTCTGAGCGGAATCAGCGTGAGCCGAGAATGAAATGTAGTGCACCTGCATGTTGAGTGGTGCGGTTAACCCGTTCATAAGAGTGACTTCTTTAGGCTCGTTGATTATGGTTTTCGCTAATGTACCTTCAATGACATAACCAGGTATGAGACAAGCGTTTTTCTTCTCGGCACACCACTTGTCAAATAACTGTCTAGATAACCCACTTTGAAGACTACCTGGACTAGCCATCACCACCGACGGTCCCACATCGTTAAATTCCTCGATACTTTTTAAAGGTGAAATATGCTTGAAATCAAACGGGTTCGAACTTGCAAATTGGGTACGGATCCTTTCATTCATTGCGTTTATGTAAGTTTGATAGACGGCCATGCAACGTTTTGCAAGTGGGGACGCGTAATATATCGGGACATTGTGTAACTCGGGATGATTTGACCAGTATTCGTCAAGGATTAACAGTAATTCTTGTGCACGACCAAGGGCAAAAGCGGGAATTAGGACACGGCCTCCTTGTGAAACGGTTGAATGGACGACGTCTGTGAACCGTTTCTCACGAATGTGTCTCGGTTGGTGAAGTTGGACTCCATAAGTTGCCTCGATTATGCATACATCTGGGGAAAACTGAGGTAGCTCAGCGGCTCGAAGATGGCGGTCCTCTTCACGTGAGTAATCACCCGTGTAGAGTACACGAACACCGGCTATGTCTACCATGAACATGGCTGCACCAAGGACATGTCCGGCTGTGTAACACCAGAAGCGGATGCCGTTGACTTCTAGGGTTTGATGGAAGTCAATTACCTGCAAAAGGTGGAGATCAAATTCCATGAATTAATCTAACAAGTCAATTCAATTTATCATAAAATAAACAAAATATCATAATATCAATTTACTTGAAAAGACAGAATGAGATAATTAGTTCGTTAAAACTAAGGACAGTTGTGTAATTATATTCTTAGAACTACTCTGTATGATCTCTATATGTAGATGATGACTTCAATGAGGGTGCTGTATCAAAAGTGCAAACAAGTACATGGAAACCAGAGTAAGTACAACCTAAGTAGTTAATGCGGTAAAAAATCGGATATTGGTCAAGGACTGAAATTTGAGATATCGGTAACCACGGTGGGATGTCGGTAATTTTAATATCATGCTAAATTTATATATATAGCAATTTAACCCTGACAATTTAGTATACTCTCCTACCATTAACAAATTACCCTTTTGCAACTTGCAAAACACAGCAATTGTAGCAAGTACTCAAGTAGGAACTGATAAAGACTTAAAACACTAACATTTAACACTAATAATTAACAATTAAGACTTAAAACACTAATAGCAGCAATAAGAAGAAAGACGAATGGTAGAACTAAGAAGAAAGGTACTCATATCGGGAAAATCGGTGATATATTGGTCAATATCGCCAATAATATCGGTACCGATATCAAACCGATATTTTGCACCGATATCTCACCAGGGGACCGATAAAGATATCAACTACATAGACTGTATAACATACCTTACCATGAGACAAGTCTTCTAATATTTACTTTTTGCAATCATATATAACTTGCTAGTTATTTATTAGAACTGTTTAAAATTTGGAATTAATGTTTTCAGCTATTTTGAACCGAACAGAACATTTCTGGTTTGGACATCTGACCTGTTATACAACCCACCCATTTGCCCCCTGAAGTAATTCATTCGTGCTAATTACATCAATGCTGTCATGGCATGCAGGATTTTTTAAACAAACATGGAATTGCTGCTATGACTAACTAGAAATTGTTTGACTTTATTGTTGACCCGTCAATCAATGAGGTGAGGACAGTTATTTGGAGGAGGTGCATTATGAAGCAACTTTAAAAGAAAGTTTTGGCCAGAGGAGATGAGGTTTCTGCAGATGCTGTTTTCATACAGGTGTGCATCACATAAAACACTCTTGGTTTTAAAAAGCGTGTAGCAATCTGATGCATTTTGATCCCAAAAGCCGATGTGTGATGCGCAATGCGCGAAGCGCAAGCATCACGTATGTGAGGAGTCCTTCATTAAAAAAATACTAAAAAGTTATTTATAGCTAATATTTTAACTTGTTAGCCTTCAAACACTAAAATATAAGACAATCTCATCATTTATAGTCAGATTTGTTCAATCGATAGTCTATCTTGTTCAAATAACAGCTAGTGTTCACATCTGTTTTTGATAAACCAGACAATTAACTTTCTGTCAGGTCTATGTGAAAATGTGTCAATTTGGGATAATGATATTAATTCAGCTAAAAAGGGAATGGGTCGGACGGTTCAAAAGTCATTTATACATGTGCTTGCTACCCGCCAGCCCTTAGGTTGCTTTATTGAAAACAGTTGATTACTTTTTAAACTTTTTTTGTCGTATTCATGTAATACATTAACTAATGATGAACTCATATGAAAAGTGGGCCAAACTGACCTGTTATGATTCATTCATTTCAGTTTTGACCCATTACCCGACTCACCATATCTCCCCATTTTGCACCCATAGTAGGCATGCCCAATTTTAGTTCTAATCAGGGCCAGCCCATAAGGGATCTAACTCAAGCTAGGTATTTGGGCCCCCACTTGAGAAGGGCCGCAATATCTAGACACTCTTTTGATATAAGTTGGTTTGGGCCAAAAATAGAGCAGAGTTTTGAGCGGCCCGCCAGTTTTTGATTGGTCTACTGTCTGTCACTCGTAACAGGAACGAAGGGGGTGATTGGACAATTGGAGGGACGATTCGATTGTCCGAGTATTTTAGGGCAACCGGGGGGTTGCAGAAGTGAGGTTTACATGCGAACAGTTGGTTATTTAGAGGTAACAAGTTTGACCCGTTTACTTATAAATGGCCCAATTCGTCTCTCACATGCTAAATAGGTGAAAAAATATTTTTATGGGGAAATACTGTATGGTTTGAAATTGCCAAGTGCAGTTTCAATGCAAAGAACTTTCTAAACCCTCCTAGTCAACAAACTAATTATTTGAAACAATATAAAATTTGGACCAACATTAACTGTTTAGAAAAAAGGGTTTGGAGTTTTGGACAAATAGTATTTGGGACCAACTCAACAACCACTTGGTCTTGGTTCTCTTTTTGTGTTTCTTGTTTATTTTTTGATTGTTTTGTCTTGATTTATTTAGTCATTCATCCCAAAGACATTGGATGATGTGAAAAATGCCGAGGAGGATGTAACACGACTAGCAACTGTCAATAAAATACAATATATACTTATATAACCTATGAATCTCCCAAATCCAACAAAGATTTTCACAATATCAACTAATAAAAACAAAAAAAAACAGATTAGAATCGCTATTTAAAGATTGGATGATATATAAATCATGTAAACTGAATATAATCAAAGAGAAAAACACTGTTATGCAGATTACAAACAAAGACATAATAGATGTAATAACTGTTTTGTAAACTTTATCATATATGATCATGTAAAATGAATACAATAAAGGGGACACTATTGTGTAGATTAAAATCAAGCAAAAATTAACATTCTTATCATGTAAACTTACTAATATATAATCTTGTAAACTTAATATGATTAAAAAATAGATATATTCTATTTGTACCTGTTACATATTCTTAAACATAACATAAATATATAATATAATCAAAGAATGAAAAAGCAGACATTCAAATCCGATATGCAAACTAAAACAATTTTTACGATTCCTTCTGTAAAGTAAAAAAAAGAGACAGAACAGTGTGATAGAAAACTAAAACCGTGATGAATGAAAGAATAAACAATACAAAAGAAAAAAGAGATGCTTCGGTTATTTAAACATTAGCATTAATCTTAAGGAATTGAATGCAACTCCTTTAAGGTATAGGTAAACATAGTAACTGTGATTAGAACAAACCTCAATTTTATCCATAGAACGTAGGATGTCTTGTTCATCAAATAACATGTCTTCAACTGAAACTTTACTCACTTTCACAAAGTCGGACAAAAGCAACTTGTAAATAGCCTTGGTTGCATGAGTCATGAAGACCCTTCCCTTGAAGGTAGTCTGAAAAGCAACCAATTGTACTCAGCTAATATCTAAACATAACATTAAAAAAATTGAGACAACATAAGGTAACTGAAGCTCGACAAAAGTAACAAAACCTTTTCCAGAAAATAGGGAAGGGATGCAGCATGATCCAAGTGAAAACTGCACACAGTTGCAATATAATGTTTAGATTATAATTAAAAAAGTTCGGAAAGAACGATTTTTAAAGACTGCAGCATTGGAACCAATGCTGTGCAGCACCATAAAACAAAATAGCAAAAAAGCATAAATGAAATCAACACATCAAATTCCCTTCACCACACAATTTAAAAGCTAGAAAACTTCAAGATTCTCTACTATACAAAAATCAGTAATCCTTCCTTCAAAAATGATACTTATGGACTGCTAAAGTGCTAATATATAAGCATGATGCAATGACTGTTGACTAATGCAAAGAAATAAAATCAATCATCTTATATCTCACGACATAGATACGAAACCAAACATGTAGATGACGTGCTAAAGCATGGCCATTGATATTCAGTGGCTTACAAGGAATGAATGTTTCCCCATTTCGCTCATGAACGAATTTGAGTGGAAATCAAGTGTAAATCTTGGATGATTATGCCAGTGTGATTGCCCTTGCCAACAAAAGTGAAACTTAGGAGTGACACTAGCCAAATTGTCGGTCACAGTTTGGATTACTAAATCCAATTTGCCTAATATTAATAAAATCTAACATTATATTAATTTTCCAGATAATGTTGCTCAATGATTTACAAGAGTACAACACGAGCTTACAACAATATAACGGTAAGCTCCAAACCGAGCTTAATCTTACAAAATGGAGAATTTAAGCAACTTACGTGGGTAACGACTGGCTACCATGAGTCTCAGAAGGATCACCTGGTTTCTACTAAGGTTGGTTTTTCAATGTCCATGTTCAAATTAGCGACCTTTTGCTATATTAAAATTTTACTTATGTTATGCGAGTTTAGAAGAGTCATTAAAGCTAAAAGATGCTTTAGCTGGTGAAGTTGGATCCTGAGAGGAGATTTGCATCATGTGAGAGAGAATCGTGATCGACAGTTGTCACTAGTTGAAGATTTAACAGCCGAAGTGGTGCAATATAAAGAATGTACGGGAAAATCAGCAGCTGAACTGAGCTACCTAACATCAAGATCAACTGAGCTCGAGGTTAATAGACACCCGCTAATTTCTATTATATACCTGAAGGTTGCAAAAGCGGGCTGGTTGGACGGATTGGGTCATGAGTCAAAATGGTTATCGGTGAAATGGGCAAGTTCTTTTGTTTGGAGTCGAAACGGGTTGAATTGGGTTGTCACCAAAGCACCTTTTTAACACTCAAAAGTTTAAAATGATTATTTGCTTATAATATTATTTCAGTAGTAATTTAGGAGCTGTCTGATACTCTGACCTGAGTCTTTAGAATCTAAATATACTTATTTTATCCTCTTGACACGTTAGAGATAAAATATAAACCAAATCATTTCATTTACATATAATTGTATCAAAATGGCCAGGTTTATATGTAATTATATCATGTGTATAATAACTCATTCTACACTTGACTTTTGTTCTTATCAGGCAACACATGCTTTACAAACCGACATGATAAAAAAAACTGCAGGAAAAACTTGCTATTGCAGGGAAGCAATTGGAGGTATCATTCGACTTTGGTAACACTATTGTTTCATAGATTTGTTGATCTGGTTTCGACTAATTAATATCTGAGCTACAAATTCTTTTGACAGAGGTTGAATCAAAAGTTATTGAGGGAGAAGCCTTAAGGAAAACGATGTGTAATACAATTGGTATCAGTTTTATTCGTTATCTGTAGTGGTGACACAATGGACAGATCGGACTGGGCTGGGCTGGGCTGGGAATTGGGATCAAAACACTTTTTTTCCCAATGATAATCAGTATATTGATTCTGTATGCATTAATGATGGATGCACTTGGCTGACTAAAGCCGTTTGGCCAATTTGACTTTGACATGTTTCCTTTTAAGCTATTGGGAATTATTTCACCTAATAGTAACCAAGTTTCTAAAATGTTTCACTAGTCACTCCTACTTAACTCTAACCATAAAAGCCACTGAAAGTTTCATTACTTGTGATGTTTTTTTTTTTTGGGTAAAGGGTTACCCCGGTGATTCTATTAAAACAACCCGCAATTAAGTACAAGTAGTGAGAATGTGTTCCCCACTAGTTCATATACAGGTCAAGCCCCATATATGTAAACCAAAACAAACCAAACAACCTATGACACCCCATAACCTAGCCTACTATACATCATGAATCGATATCAAGTAGACACTACAAACCAAAAACAAAAATAACCCTCATCCTCCATCATCAAAAATGAAGTTGCCACAAACTGTTAGCCCCTTCACACGAACCAAAAAGCGTCTATCCATTGGAAACCCTTGAAGTAGAGGTGCTTGCCCCTTGTTTTTCCGGCTCCCGAACGCCCAACGTTTCATCATACACTACCTCAACGTCATCATCATCCGGATCTTCACTACTATGCTGCCCCATTGTTCTGTTTGTTCCAGAGTTAAGCTCTTACTTGTGATGTTGTTCCTCTAAGAAAACTCTTATTAGCCTTTTTTTTTTTGTGTGTGTCTAACTAATCTTATTGTCTAGCAAATGAAGTGATGTGGGAGAGGATAAAAAAGGCAGAGGCATATAATAATAATAAGAAAAGATGTGTTGGCATGCAAAGTCTTACTGAGTAATGAGAAGAACGTCAATGGTAGAAGGATCGATTTCATCAAAGTAAGGCAAAGCAGCCATGCCCGAAAACCCAGGATGAATCCCACAATCAAACTATCAAAAACATCCAAAATGAAGATATAGATCAAAATCCATAAGAGAAACCGAATGAATAACCAACAGTTTATTTACCATGATAGTTTTCCCTTTGAAGGTCATGAAGACACAAGATCTCCCAACCTCACTTCCAGCTCCTAATGGAGTTATAGTCATGATATCTGATTCTCTAGTCAGCGTCGAATCACGTCTCTTCAAAGATGCTTGCGCCCCAGTTGAAGCCATTTTTTACCTAAATAACACAAAACCAATTCGCATACAACAGCAAGCTTCAGATTCAAATGTTGAAAATAAATAAATTATACAGCAAGCAAAGCAGTGTGTTGTTTGTTTACTCCAATATTAGGGTTACAGCTTACGAGATTTATAAAATGAGAATCGAAGATGGAGTGGTCTGGTGGTCGGAGGACGCAGTCACCAACTAAAACCCTAATTTCAAAGACATTCGGTTCTCTTCTCTAAATATACGTACTTTCTCTTTCATCTCGAGAGATAATTTTATGAATTTGAGAAAAAAATGAGTTAATTGCCAAAATCGTCCCTGAGGTTTGGGCACATTTGTCATTTTCGTCCAAAATGACACTTTTGTACCATTTTGCCCCCCACGTTTGTAACTTTTTGCCATTTTCATCCAAACCACTAACTTAGTTTATTTTTTCTGTTAAGTTGAAGGATATTTGGATGAAAATGGCAAATATAAACCACAGGGACGATTTTGGCAATTTACTAAAACTCTTTTTAATTTCTTTTATTTAGTTAATAAAATCATAATTCACTGAATAACAAATAAATAATATCATGTATTATATAATTCATTGAATAAATAATATTAAAAATAAAAACTTAAATGATTATTAACAAAAGATGCGATTTTTTTACCACATAAACTGCTTAGAGCATGTTACATTTTAGATTATCATTGTAATATCGTGTTTGTATCCATAATTAACACCTCAAACAAACTAAGAAAAAGGAACAAAAATGTGTTTAGCGGCAACGGGTTAACTCATACCTTATATCGACCTGCACTATTATGACCCGATTTGACCAAAACTCATCATGACCCACTCATACAATTTTGTATCTGTTTTGTCTACAGGTGGAGAGGTTGACGCCAATGGGAATTCATTTGATTTCACAACAAAATTACTCCATCTCGCATGGCATCCTACTGAAAACTCAATTGATTGTGCTGCTGCAAACAGCTTGCACATGTATTATGCATGAAACTTAACAAATTTTTGCTTGCCAAATTCCCTTTCCTTTTTCCCCCTTTAAATCAGCCTTCACTCAAAAGAACCCGAAAACCAAAATAGAACAAGTTTTTTTTCCTTTTTCTTTCTTTTAATCAATTTTCCTATCCACCCTCGATTCGTTTTTTGACTCTCGAAGTACCATTTTTATTTAATTTTAGTTATTTAGGTGTAGTGTTTAGTTGTGAAGGAGCTCTGCTACAAACTTTGCGTGCGGGCCATCAAGTTTTAGTTGGGATCTTGAATTTTGATACTCGATTCATAACCGGTTAACTTGGTGGAATTGATATGAGTGTTGTGTGTTTGATCCAAATTATATTTGTTCACATGATTAGGTACTGTGAATGGATTATAACATTTCAAGCACTGCACTTTCTTTCGCATTTAACTCATGGTTATGTGATTTTCATTATTCATGATGTTTTGTGATTTTATTATAACCCATGTTTCTTCAATATTTAAATAATACAATTTGAAAAAAGGTACTTATCTTTATGAAATTTATTGTTTTGAGACATTGAACCTTTCTGTTTCCAGGTATCAAGCTTTTCTTTCATCTATAAATTAGAGGTTTAAGTAGATTTATTTTTATAAAACCGATCTATATAAACAACTGAAAATTAATTTCTGTATTAATTTATAAAATTTAAAACATCCTTCACCTTAATAGAAAAAAATTAACTTAGTTAGTGGTTGGATGAAAATTTATAAAAAAAATGTGTGACAAAACTATTATTTTTTTCATATAAAAATTTCATGTATATTTTTTTTATTATATAAGTGACAAAATTAACTAAATAAAAGAAATTAAAAAGAGTTTTAGTAGATTGCCAAAATCGTCCATGTGGTTTATATTTGCCATTTTCATCCAAATATCCAACTTAACAGAAAAAAATAAACTAAGTTAGTGTTTGGATGAAAATGGCAAAAAGTTACAAACGTGGGGGGCAAAATGGTACAAAAGTATCATTTTGGACGAAAATGGCAAACGCGCCCAAACCTCAGGGGACGATTTTGGCAATTAACTCGAAAAAAATAAAGTAAGTGTTTATAGAAAGAAATAAAGACAGAGAATCTGATGACTGATACCACATATTGTTAAAAAAATAGTTAAAAATAAGCAAAGTTTAGAGAAAAATATGTATTTTAGTTAAATTATTGATTTACTAGAGTTGCATCTTTCTGAGGACATGGTCCAAGATAGGACTTCGTGGAGGCGTAGGATTAGGGTTAAGGACTTCTAGAGGATATTGCAGTAAGGTCTTAGGTGTTTTTTAGAGGTGTAGGTCTTTCTTATTGTTAAATTGACTTTACCGGTAATTGCCTTCTGGTGTTTATGTCCAAATGATGTTGTACGCTATTATACATGATTTACATTATATTGTGTCACTCTGATCACTTTCTTGGTATTGGTGGGTTCCTATTTACATTATATTATGTCCAAATGATGTTGTATGCTATTTCTATATTGTTTGACTTGGTGTGTTGGCATGTTGTTCGTTTTGGAGCCGAGGGTCTCTCTGGAAGCAGCCTCTCTATCCCTAGGGATAGAGGCAAGGTCTGTCTACATCCCACCCTCCCCAGACCCTATAAGTAGCTTTGCTATCTGTGGGATTTACTTGGTATGGTTGTTGTTGTTGTTGTAGTTAAATTATTGGGATGGAGACTGAGAAGGTACTCTGAATGCCCTAAGATACATTATTTCATGTTTTTTAATGGCAAATTTCTTTTATTACCTGTTGTCTGTAGGACTTGAACCCAAAACCTCCCCTCACAAAGTGTTTATGCTCTAAGATACACTATTTCATGTTTTTTTAACAGCTCTAAGATACACTATTTCATGTTTTTTTAACAGCAAATTTCTTTTATTCTCTGTCTGTGGGACTTGAACCCAAAACCTCCCCTTCCAAAGTGCTAATGGACCACCACCATTTTGGTTACATTATTTCGTGTTTAACCGGTCTAAGACGACTGGTTTAACTAAATGTAATATCACCGCTACGTAGATAGTGAGTTCAAACTAACTATTTCATTGAAAGTGTGCAATGCTTTAACTAAAACAAATGAAATAAATGAAAATAATATAAAAAGGTGGTGATGTGTAATTTGATGATTGGCTAAAAAATAAGAAAAAAAAGTTTCACTCTATTACTCCATCACGCCCGTTAAAGCCACGACGCCCCTGTTCTCATAGCTCTCTTTGGTGTGGTGTATTGCGTTCTTTGGCGTTGACGTGACTAATGGCGTCAAGCCATTACACATAGTCTTATCGGTCTATTGGTTGAACTTATTGGATCAATTTATCCGGTTTTAAAAACCGGATGATTTCATAATGAGTTTAAAATCTTTATAATTTGGAAGAGTCTCATGATATAAGTCAAACCAATTTTTAAACCATATGCTCTTTTGCAAATCTATTATATATAATAAATGAAAGTAATTTGGCTCTAAAATTCGGGTCCACTTTTTTCTTAAATGAAGCCATGTTTTACAGATCTGGACCACCCATTTAATTCAGATCCATATATAAACGTCTCTACCTTTTTCCCCTTATTTCATTCTTGCGTTTTCTTCATTCATGTTCTGAAACCCTAATGTCGCCTGTTACGTACTTTCTTTCAATCCAAATTGGATCGATTTTTGTTGAGATTAGAGGTTTGTTTACCTAAATATTACATTTGCTTAAAGTATTTCATATAAGGATTACCAGTTCCATACGCTAATAATGTAACAACCCGATTTTCCGAAGTCAAAGTACAAGTCAAAGTCAAAGTCAAAGTAAAAGTCAGGTTGTTATTCAGATCTGTCTTTTCTTGCTTAATTATTGCCTTGTACTCTCAAGATTGTATTTAAGCTATAATTTATTATTAATGTGAAGTAACAATGTGATAAACGCAGAAATCACAACGAAACGTTATTTTACTAAACGCTATCACATTGTTAGCGCATCGCAACTCGAACCGCAACTATTGGTAATTGTTCTGTGTGTTATTATGTGCTTTACTTGTGTGTGCCTTGTAGATGTTTTGAGATATTATTCGCAAACACAATCACAACTCTATCGCATCGTAATCTCATTGTAAACTCTAAACGCAAATTTACTTACTTTTATGCTTTTATGTGTTAGTTATGTTATTTGTGTAACTATTTGTTTATTACTATCGCATCGCTTACTCGCAACTCGCTTAAACGCAACGTAACGCTCAACGCACGAAACGAAAGTCGGAAAACTAAC
>JARYGA010060064.1:41199-85634 GCA_030545235.1 Helianthus tuberosus
TTCCATAACAGAAAACCAATAACCTAATTCAGTTTTGGTTTTAAATGGTTCCGGTTGGTGTTGAGTTTTGTTTTGTTTTGTTTAGTCAGTTTGACACCGAATATAGAACCAACATCTCCTCGTTTTCATCAACACCAATGATTACTATAACCACCAAACAACACAAGATTTAAAACAATCTAAGATTCATAAACGACTCCATGAGAGTGCACAGTTTGGACGACTAGACTATAAACCCACATCTAAACAACAAAACTACCATCACATACCCGATACCGGAATGGGCTTCACAGCGGTTTGAATTCTCCGAAATGCCACTTTCACTCGTTCCTTCAAACCCTCGTTTTCGCTCTCGACTTCCCCTTTTTGTTTATCAAGATACGCCACGTTTTCGTCCACAGTTATCACCAACCTTCCATCTTCCCCATATTTGACATTCCCAAACAAATTCAATAACAGAGCATGCACTACCTTCTCACTTTTCTTCTGTTCTTCAACCGCTTCATCTTTCACTTCTTCCACCACTTTCGGCATTTCCCGACTCGCGTTCAACACCAAAGCCACAACAGAGTCCGACACCATGTCACTGATCGGGTCAGCCGTCCATTGCAATGACAGATGATTCTCTGAATCTTGCCTCACTGTAACCCGTTCATGAACCAGCAAAGTCAACACCCCGGATTCCTCATCTGGTACAGACTCAACGCTTTCATAAATCTGTTTGAGTCTATGTTTTATTACACCAAATGCACCGGAATACGGGATGGTTATCCTTTGGGTGACATTAGCAGTCGAAAGCTGAGAAAAAACGTGAAGATCATCGGGTGCAATAATCTGATACGAGAACCCTTTTCTCACTAATAATCCGCTTACATTTTCACCATTATCTGGAGTTCGTTCAGCTAATTTCCCAATCGTCTTTGCCATTTTCTCTACATTAAATGGCATTTCAACAGACTGGCAATTCTTTGGAGTGTAGAGTTTAGTGTTGCGGTCTGTGAAATGCGTTATAAGCTTTTGTTTAAGCCGGCCCATTTCGTTGGCTTCACCATGAACGAGAATTATATTCGGAGGCATAAGTTCTTCGAGAAAAGTAGTCGTCTGAGCGGAATCAGCGTGAGCCGAGAATGAAATGTAGTGCACCTGCATGTTGAGTGGTGCGGTTAACCCGTTCATAAGAGTGACTTCTTTAGGCTCGTTGATTATGGTTTTCGCTAATGTACCTTCAATGACATAACCAGGTATGAGACAAGCGTTTTTCTTCTCGGCACACCACTTGTCAAATAACTGTCTAGATAACCCACTTTGAAGACTACCTGGACTAGCCATCACCACCGACGGTCCCACATCGTTAAATTCCTCGATACTTTTTAAAGGTGAAATATGCTTGAAATCAAACGGGTTCGAACTTGCAAATTGGGTACGGATCCTTTCATTCATTGCGTTTATGTAAGTTTGATAGACGGCCATGCAACGTTTTGCAAGTGGGGACGCGTAATATATCGGGACATTGTGTAACTCGGGATGATTTGACCAGTATTCGTCAAGGATTAACAGTAATTCTTGTGCACGACCAAGGGCAAAAGCGGGAATTAGGACACGGCCTCCTTGTGAAACGGTTGAATGGACGACGTCTGTGAACCGTTTCTCACGAATGTGTCTCGGTTGGTGAAGTTGGACTCCATAAGTTGCCTCGATTATGCATACATCTGGGGAAAACTGAGGTAGCTCAGCGGCTCGAAGATGGCGGTCCTCTTCACGTGAGTAATCACCCGTGTAGAGTACACGAACACCGGCTATGTCTACCATGAACATGGCTGCACCAAGGACATGTCCGGCTGTGTAACACCAGAAGCGGATGCCGTTGACTTCTAGGGTTTGATGGAAGTCAATTACCTGCAAAAGGTGGAGATCAAATTCCATGAATTAATCTAACAAGTCAATTCAATTTATCATAAAATAAACAAAATATCATAATATCAATTTACTTGAAAAGACAGAATGAGATAATTAGTTCGTTAAAACTAAGGACAGTTGTGTAATTATATTCTTAGAACTACTCTGTATGATCTCTATATGTAGATGATGACTTCAATGAGGGTGCTGTATCAAAAGTGCAAACAAGTACATGGAAACCAGAGTAAGTACAACCTAAGTAGTTAATGCGGTAAAAAATCGGATATTGGTCAAGGACTGAAATTTGAGATATCGGTAACCACGGTGGGATGTCGGTAATTTTAATATCATGCTAAATTTATATATATAGCAATTTAACCCTGACAATTTAGTATACTCTCCTACCATTAACAAATTACCCTTTTGCAACTTGCAAAACACAGCAATTGTAGCAAGTACTCAAGTAGGAACTGATAAAGACTTAAAACACTAACATTTAACACTAATAATTAACAATTAAGACTTAAAACACTAATAGCAGCAATAAGAAGAAAGACGAATGGTAGAACTAAGAAGAAAGGTACTCATATCGGGAAAATCGGTGATATATTGGTCAATATCGCCAATAATATCGGTACCGATATCAAACCGATATTTTGCACCGATATCTCACCAGGGGACCGATAAAGATATCAACTACATAGACTGTATAACATACCTTACCATGAGACAAGTCTTCTAATATTTACTTTTTGCAATCATATATAACTTGCTAGTTATTTATTAGAACTGTTTAAAATTTGGAATTAATGTTTTCAGCTATTTTGAACCGAACAGAACATTTCTGGTTTGGACATCTGACCTGTTATACAACCCACCCATTTGCCCCCTGAAGTAATTCATTCGTGCTAATTACATCAATGCTGTCATGGCATGCAGGATTTTTTAAACAAACATGGAATTGCTGCTATGACTAACTAGAAATTGTTTGACTTTATTGTTGACCCGTCAATCAATGAGGTGAGGACAGTTATTTGGAGGAGGTGCATTATGAAGCAACTTTAAAAGAAAGTTTTGGCCAGAGGAGATGAGGTTTCTGCAGATGCTGTTTTCATACAGGTGTGCATCACATAAAACACTCTTGGTTTTAAAAAGCGTGTAGCAATCTGATGCATTTTGATCCCAAAAGCCGATGTGTGATGCGCAATGCGCGAAGCGCAAGCATCACGTATGTGAGGAGTCCTTCATTAAAAAAATACTAAAAAGTTATTTATAGCTAATATTTTAACTTGTTAGCCTTCAAACACTAAAATATAAGACAATCTCATCATTTATAGTCAGATTTGTTCAATCGATAGTCTATCTTGTTCAAATAACAGCTAGTGTTCACATCTGTTTTTGATAAACCAGACAATTAACTTTCTGTCAGGTCTATGTGAAAATGTGTCAATTTGGGATAATGATATTAATTCAGCTAAAAAGGGAATGGGTCGGACGGTTCAAAAGTCATTTATACATGTGCTTGCTACCCGCCAGCCCTTAGGTTGCTTTATTGAAAACAGTTGATTACTTTTTAAACTTTTTTTGTCGTATTCATGTAATACATTAACTAATGATGAACTCATATGAAAAGTGGGCCAAACTGACCTGTTATGATTCATTCATTTCAGTTTTGACCCATTACCCGACTCACCATATCTCCCCATTTTGCACCCATAGTAGGCATGCCCAATTTTAGTTCTAATCAGGGCCAGCCCATAAGGGATCTAACTCAAGCTAGGTATTTGGGCCCCCACTTGAGAAGGGCCGCAATATCTAGACACTCTTTTGATATAAGTTGGTTTGGGCCAAAAATAGAGCAGAGTTTTGAGCGGCCCGCCAGTTTTTGATTGGTCTACTGTCTGTCACTCGTAACAGGAACGAAGGGGGTGATTGGACAATTGGAGGGACGATTCGATTGTCCGAGTATTTTAGGGCAACCGGGGGGTTGCAGAAGTGAGGTTTACATGCGAACAGTTGGTTATTTAGAGGTAACAAGTTTGACCCGTTTACTTATAAATGGCCCAATTCGTCTCTCACATGCTAAATAGGTGAAAAAATATTTTTATGGGGAAATACTGTATGGTTTGAAATTGCCAAGTGCAGTTTCAATGCAAAGAACTTTCTAAACCCTCCTAGTCAACAAACTAATTATTTGAAACAATATAAAATTTGGACCAACATTAACTGTTTAGAAAAAAGGGTTTGGAGTTTTGGACAAATAGTATTTGGGACCAACTCAACAACCACTTGGTCTTGGTTCTCTTTTTGTGTTTCTTGTTTATTTTTTGATTGTTTTGTCTTGATTTATTTAGTCATTCATCCCAAAGACATTGGATGATGTGAAAAATGCCGAGGAGGATGTAACACGACTAGCAACTGTCAATAAAATACAATATATACTTATATAACCTATGAATCTCCCAAATCCAACAAAGATTTTCACAATATCAACTAATAAAAACAAAAAAAAACAGATTAGAATCGCTATTTAAAGATTGGATGATATATAAATCATGTAAACTGAATATAATCAAAGAGAAAAACACTGTTATGCAGATTACAAACAAAGACATAATAGATGTAATAACTGTTTTGTAAACTTTATCATATATGATCATGTAAAATGAATACAATAAAGGGGACACTATTGTGTAGATTAAAATCAAGCAAAAATTAACATTCTTATCATGTAAACTTACTAATATATAATCTTGTAAACTTAATATGATTAAAAAATAGATATATTCTATTTGTACCTGTTACATATTCTTAAACATAACATAAATATATAATATAATCAAAGAATGAAAAAGCAGACATTCAAATCCGATATGCAAACTAAAACAATTTTTACGATTCCTTCTGTAAAGTAAAAAAAAGAGACAGAACAGTGTGATAGAAAACTAAAACCGTGATGAATGAAAGAATAAACAATACAAAAGAAAAAAGAGATGCTTCGGTTATTTAAACATTAGCATTAATCTTAAGGAATTGAATGCAACTCCTTTAAGGTATAGGTAAACATAGTAACTGTGATTAGAACAAACCTCAATTTTATCCATAGAACGTAGGATGTCTTGTTCATCAAATAACATGTCTTCAACTGAAACTTTACTCACTTTCACAAAGTCGGACAAAAGCAACTTGTAAATAGCCTTGGTTGCATGAGTCATGAAGACCCTTCCCTTGAAGGTAGTCTGAAAAGCAACCAATTGTACTCAGCTAATATCTAAACATAACATTAAAAAAATTGAGACAACATAAGGTAACTGAAGCTCGACAAAAGTAACAAAACCTTTTCCAGAAAATAGGGAAGGGATGCAGCATGATCCAAGTGAAAACTGCACACAGTTGCAATATAATGTTTAGATTATAATTAAAAAAGTTCGGAAAGAACGATTTTTAAAGACTGCAGCATTGGAACCAATGCTGTGCAGCACCATAAAACAAAATAGCAAAAAAGCATAAATGAAATCAACACATCAAATTCCCTTCACCACACAATTTAAAAGCTAGAAAACTTCAAGATTCTCTACTATACAAAAATCAGTAATCCTTCCTTCAAAAATGATACTTATGGACTGCTAAAGTGCTAATATATAAGCATGATGCAATGACTGTTGACTAATGCAAAGAAATAAAATCAATCATCTTATATCTCACGACATAGATACGAAACCAAACATGTAGATGACGTGCTAAAGCATGGCCATTGATATTCAGTGGCTTACAAGGAATGAATGTTTCCCCATTTCGCTCATGAACGAATTTGAGTGGAAATCAAGTGTAAATCTTGGATGATTATGCCAGTGTGATTGCCCTTGCCAACAAAAGTGAAACTTAGGAGTGACACTAGCCAAATTGTCGGTCACAGTTTGGATTACTAAATCCAATTTGCCTAATATTAATAAAATCTAACATTATATTAATTTTCCAGATAATGTTGCTCAATGATTTACAAGAGTACAACACGAGCTTACAACAATATAACGGTAAGCTCCAAACCGAGCTTAATCTTACAAAATGGAGAATTTAAGCAACTTACGTGGGTAACGACTGGCTACCATGAGTCTCAGAAGGATCACCTGGTTTCTACTAAGGTTGGTTTTTCAATGTCCATGTTCAAATTAGCGACCTTTTGCTATATTAAAATTTTACTTATGTTATGCGAGTTTAGAAGAGTCATTAAAGCTAAAAGATGCTTTAGCTGGTGAAGTTGGATCCTGAGAGGAGATTTGCATCATGTGAGAGAGAATCGTGATCGACAGTTGTCACTAGTTGAAGATTTAACAGCCGAAGTGGTGCAATATAAAGAATGTACGGGAAAATCAGCAGCTGAACTGAGCTACCTAACATCAAGATCAACTGAGCTCGAGGTTAATAGACACCCGCTAATTTCTATTATATACCTGAAGGTTGCAAAAGCGGGCTGGTTGGACGGATTGGGTCATGAGTCAAAATGGTTATCGGTGAAATGGGCAAGTTCTTTTGTTTGGAGTCGAAACGGGTTGAATTGGGTTGTCACCAAAGCACCTTTTTAACACTCAAAAGTTTAAAATGATTATTTGCTTATAATATTATTTCAGTAGTAATTTAGGAGCTGTCTGATACTCTGACCTGAGTCTTTAGAATCTAAATATACTTATTTTATCCTCTTGACACGTTAGAGATAAAATATAAACCAAATCATTTCATTTACATATAATTGTATCAAAATGGCCAGGTTTATATGTAATTATATCATGTGTATAATAACTCATTCTACACTTGACTTTTGTTCTTATCAGGCAACACATGCTTTACAAACCGACATGATAAAAAAAACTGCAGGAAAAACTTGCTATTGCAGGGAAGCAATTGGAGGTATCATTCGACTTTGGTAACACTATTGTTTCATAGATTTGTTGATCTGGTTTCGACTAATTAATATCTGAGCTACAAATTCTTTTGACAGAGGTTGAATCAAAAGTTATTGAGGGAGAAGCCTTAAGGAAAACGATGTGTAATACAATTGGTATCAGTTTTATTCGTTATCTGTAGTGGTGACACAATGGACAGATCGGACTGGGCTGGGCTGGGCTGGGAATTGGGATCAAAACACTTTTTTTCCCAATGATAATCAGTATATTGATTCTGTATGCATTAATGATGGATGCACTTGGCTGACTAAAGCCGTTTGGCCAATTTGACTTTGACATGTTTCCTTTTAAGCTATTGGGAATTATTTCACCTAATAGTAACCAAGTTTCTAAAATGTTTCACTAGTCACTCCTACTTAACTCTAACCATAAAAGCCACTGAAAGTTTCATTACTTGTGATGTTTTTTTTTTTTGGGTAAAGGGTTACCCCGGTGATTCTATTAAAACAACCCGCAATTAAGTACAAGTAGTGAGAATGTGTTCCCCACTAGTTCATATACAGGTCAAGCCCCATATATGTAAACCAAAACAAACCAAACAACCTATGACACCCCATAACCTAGCCTACTATACATCATGAATCGATATCAAGTAGACACTACAAACCAAAAACAAAAATAACCCTCATCCTCCATCATCAAAAATGAAGTTGCCACAAACTGTTAGCCCCTTCACACGAACCAAAAAGCGTCTATCCATTGGAAACCCTTGAAGTAGAGGTGCTTGCCCCTTGTTTTTCCGGCTCCCGAACGCCCAACGTTTCATCATACACTACCTCAACGTCATCATCATCCGGATCTTCACTACTATGCTGCCCCATTGTTCTGTTTGTTCCAGAGTTAAGCTCTTACTTGTGATGTTGTTCCTCTAAGAAAACTCTTATTAGCCTTTTTTTTTTTGTGTGTGTCTAACTAATCTTATTGTCTAGCAAATGAAGTGATGTGGGAGAGGATAAAAAAGGCAGAGGCATATAATAATAATAAGAAAAGATGTGTTGGCATGCAAAGTCTTACTGAGTAATGAGAAGAACGTCAATGGTAGAAGGATCGATTTCATCAAAGTAAGGCAAAGCAGCCATGCCCGAAAACCCAGGATGAATCCCACAATCAAACTATCAAAAACATCCAAAATGAAGATATAGATCAAAATCCATAAGAGAAACCGAATGAATAACCAACAGTTTATTTACCATGATAGTTTTCCCTTTGAAGGTCATGAAGACACAAGATCTCCCAACCTCACTTCCAGCTCCTAATGGAGTTATAGTCATGATATCTGATTCTCTAGTCAGCGTCGAATCACGTCTCTTCAAAGATGCTTGCGCCCCAGTTGAAGCCATTTTTTACCTAAATAACACAAAACCAATTCGCATACAACAGCAAGCTTCAGATTCAAATGTTGAAAATAAATAAATTATACAGCAAGCAAAGCAGTGTGTTGTTTGTTTACTCCAATATTAGGGTTACAGCTTACGAGATTTATAAAATGAGAATCGAAGATGGAGTGGTCTGGTGGTCGGAGGACGCAGTCACCAACTAAAACCCTAATTTCAAAGACATTCGGTTCTCTTCTCTAAATATACGTACTTTCTCTTTCATCTCGAGAGATAATTTTATGAATTTGAGAAAAAAATGAGTTAATTGCCAAAATCGTCCCTGAGGTTTGGGCACATTTGTCATTTTCGTCCAAAATGACACTTTTGTACCATTTTGCCCCCCACGTTTGTAACTTTTTGCCATTTTCATCCAAACCACTAACTTAGTTTATTTTTTCTGTTAAGTTGAAGGATATTTGGATGAAAATGGCAAATATAAACCACAGGGACGATTTTGGCAATTTACTAAAACTCTTTTTAATTTCTTTTATTTAGTTAATAAAATCATAATTCACTGAATAACAAATAAATAATATCATGTATTATATAATTCATTGAATAAATAATATTAAAAATAAAAACTTAAATGATTATTAACAAAAGATGCGATTTTTTTACCACATAAACTGCTTAGAGCATGTTACATTTTAGATTATCATTGTAATATCGTGTTTGTATCCATAATTAACACCTCAAACAAACTAAGAAAAAGGAACAAAAATGTGTTTAGCGGCAACGGGTTAACTCATACCTTATATCGACCTGCACTATTATGACCCGATTTGACCAAAACTCATCATGACCCACTCATACAATTTTGTATCTGTTTTGTCTACAGGTGGAGAGGTTGACGCCAATGGGAATTCATTTGATTTCACAACAAAATTACTCCATCTCGCATGGCATCCTACTGAAAACTCAATTGATTGTGCTGCTGCAAACAGCTTGCACATGTATTATGCATGAAACTTAACAAATTTTTGCTTGCCAAATTCCCTTTCCTTTTTCCCCCTTTAAATCAGCCTTCACTCAAAAGAACCCGAAAACCAAAATAGAACAAGTTTTTTTTCCTTTTTCTTTCTTTTAATCAATTTTCCTATCCACCCTCGATTCGTTTTTTGACTCTCGAAGTACCATTTTTATTTAATTTTAGTTATTTAGGTGTAGTGTTTAGTTGTGAAGGAGCTCTGCTACAAACTTTGCGTGCGGGCCATCAAGTTTTAGTTGGGATCTTGAATTTTGATACTCGATTCATAACCGGTTAACTTGGTGGAATTGATATGAGTGTTGTGTGTTTGATCCAAATTATATTTGTTCACATGATTAGGTACTGTGAATGGATTATAACATTTCAAGCACTGCACTTTCTTTCGCATTTAACTCATGGTTATGTGATTTTCATTATTCATGATGTTTTGTGATTTTATTATAACCCATGTTTCTTCAATATTTAAATAATACAATTTGAAAAAAGGTACTTATCTTTATGAAATTTATTGTTTTGAGACATTGAACCTTTCTGTTTCCAGGTATCAAGCTTTTCTTTCATCTATAAATTAGAGGTTTAAGTAGATTTATTTTTATAAAACCGATCTATATAAACAACTGAAAATTAATTTCTGTATTAATTTATAAAATTTAAAACATCCTTCACCTTAATAGAAAAAAATTAACTTAGTTAGTGGTTGGATGAAAATTTATAAAAAAAATGTGTGACAAAACTATTATTTTTTTCATATAAAAATTTCATGTATATTTTTTTTATTATATAAGTGACAAAATTAACTAAATAAAAGAAATTAAAAAGAGTTTTAGTAGATTGCCAAAATCGTCCATGTGGTTTATATTTGCCATTTTCATCCAAATATCCAACTTAACAGAAAAAAATAAACTAAGTTAGTGTTTGGATGAAAATGGCAAAAAGTTACAAACGTGGGGGGCAAAATGGTACAAAAGTATCATTTTGGACGAAAATGGCAAACGCGCCCAAACCTCAGGGGACGATTTTGGCAATTAACTCGAAAAAAATAAAGTAAGTGTTTATAGAAAGAAATAAAGACAGAGAATCTGATGACTGATACCACATATTGTTAAAAAAATAGTTAAAAATAAGCAAAGTTTAGAGAAAAATATGTATTTTAGTTAAATTATTGATTTACTAGAGTTGCATCTTTCTGAGGACATGGTCCAAGATAGGACTTCGTGGAGGCGTAGGATTAGGGTTAAGGACTTCTAGAGGATATTGCAGTAAGGTCTTAGGTGTTTTTTAGAGGTGTAGGTCTTTCTTATTGTTAAATTGACTTTACCGGTAATTGCCTTCTGGTGTTTATGTCCAAATGATGTTGTACGCTATTATACATGATTTACATTATATTGTGTCACTCTGATCACTTTCTTGGTATTGGTGGGTTCCTATTTACATTATATTATGTCCAAATGATGTTGTATGCTATTTCTATATTGTTTGACTTGGTGTGTTGGCATGTTGTTCGTTTTGGAGCCGAGGGTCTCTCTGGAAGCAGCCTCTCTATCCCTAGGGATAGAGGCAAGGTCTGTCTACATCCCACCCTCCCCAGACCCTATAAGTAGCTTTGCTATCTGTGGGATTTACTTGGTATGGTTGTTGTTGTTGTTGTAGTTAAATTATTGGGATGGAGACTGAGAAGGTACTCTGAATGCCCTAAGATACATTATTTCATGTTTTTTAATGGCAAATTTCTTTTATTACCTGTTGTCTGTAGGACTTGAACCCAAAACCTCCCCTCACAAAGTGTTTATGCTCTAAGATACACTATTTCATGTTTTTTTAACAGCTCTAAGATACACTATTTCATGTTTTTTTAACAGCAAATTTCTTTTATTCTCTGTCTGTGGGACTTGAACCCAAAACCTCCCCTTCCAAAGTGCTAATGGACCACCACCATTTTGGTTACATTATTTCGTGTTTAACCGGTCTAAGACGACTGGTTTAACTAAATGTAATATCACCGCTACGTAGATAGTGAGTTCAAACTAACTATTTCATTGAAAGTGTGCAATGCTTTAACTAAAACAAATGAAATAAATGAAAATAATATAAAAAGGTGGTGATGTGTAATTTGATGATTGGCTAAAAAATAAGAAAAAAAAGTTTCACTCTATTACTCCATCACGCCCGTTAAAGCCACGACGCCCCTGTTCTCATAGCTCTCTTTGGTGTGGTGTATTGCGTTCTTTGGCGTTGACGTGACTAATGGCGTCAAGCCATTACACATAGTCTTATCGGTCTATTGGTTGAACTTATTGGATCAATTTATCCGGTTTTAAAAACCGGATGATTTCATAATGAGTTTAAAATCTTTATAATTTGGAAGAGTCTCATGATATAAGTCAAACCAATTTTTAAACCATATGCTCTTTTGCAAATCTATTATATATAATAAATGAAAGTAATTTGGCTCTAAAATTCGGGTCCACTTTTTTCTTAAATGAAGCCATGTTTTACAGATCTGGACCACCCATTTAATTCAGATCCATATATAAACGTCTCTACCTTTTTCCCCTTATTTCATTCTTGCGTTTTCTTCATTCATGTTCTGAAACCCTAATGTCGCCTGTTACGTACTTTCTTTCAATCCAAATTGGATCGATTTTTGTTGAGATTAGAGGTTTGTTTACCTAAATATTACATTTGCTTAAAGTATTTCATATAAGGATTACCAGTTCCATACGCTAATAATGTAACAACCCGATTTTCCGAAGTCAAAGTACAAGTCAAAGTCAAAGTCAAAGTAAAAGTCAGGTTGTTATTCAGATCTGTCTTTTCTTGCTTAATTATTGCCTTGTACTCTCAAGATTGTATTTAAGCTATAATTTATTATTAATGTGAAGTAACAATGTGATAAACGCAGAAATCACAACGAAACGTTATTTTACTAAACGCTATCACATTGTTAGCGCATCGCAACTCGAACCGCAACTATTGGTAATTGTTCTGTGTGTTATTATGTGCTTTACTTGTGTGTGCCTTGTAGATGTTTTGAGATATTATTCGCAAACACAATCACAACTCTATCGCATCGTAATCTCATTGTAAACTCTAAACGCAAATTTACTTACTTTTATGCTTTTATGTGTTAGTTATGTTATTTGTGTAACTATTTGTTTATTACTATCGCATCGCTTACTCGCAACTCGCTTAAACGCAACGTAACGCTCAACGCACGAAACGAAAGTCGGAAAACTAACTCGCGCCCAAGCCGTCGGATCGAATGGCCATCCGATCGACTAGCCATCCGACCCACTTAACCTACACCGTCTTTTCTCACCTCCCACCTATAAATACCCCCTGTCACATCAACTGTTCATTGATGTGACAGCTCTATCCGACTAGTTCACTCTCGGGCCCTTTTCTCTTGATTCCAAGCGATTCTCGTAAGTTTTCACTCTAAATTTTGTACTCCCATCATCAGCACACACTTTCTCATCATCGTCTCTATCAAATCTTGCAGTTTCACCATGAAATCACCTGATTTGGGCTATTTTAGGGTGACGTCACCTTGGGTTCTTATGAACATTGAAGTGTGACCTCATCTCATCAAAGTTTGTACAGATCTAAAGGATTTCTACATGTTTTTACACTGATTTCGTCTAAACCCAAACATTTAACAACTAATTCAAACTTTTCTTCAACATCTTTCACTTTTTACTCAAGACCGTTAGAATCTGGACTCGTTCAGGCCCTCTACTCATTCTCTAGTATAGAACCGGTCTGAGAATGGATTCTACCGAAGAGACGACCTATTCACAGGTTGAACATGAAACTCCATCTTGAACAGTTGAGTCTGATCGAATGGGGTGATTCCCATCCGATCGACTGAGTTAGACTTGGTGTGGTTTTCGTTGTTTAACACGTCGTCATACCGTCTCCGTTAAAAATGCAAAACTTTTCAACTTAACTGACTTTACAATAATTGCAAAACATCAGATCGCCGGTCGAATAGTCATCCGATCGGATGACCATCTGATCGAATGACTATTCGATCAGGTGACTTAACTTATAAGTTCAACACTTAAACAATTTTGCAAAACTTCAAAGAATATCAGACTTCAATCGAATAGCCATCCGATCGAATGGCTATTCTTCCGGATGACCATCCGATCGAATGACTTGAATTATACTACAACGAAACTTCAAAAGTTCAAACATTTTACAAACTCACTCCTTCAATCGAATGACCAGCCGACCGAATGGTCATCCGTCCGGATGACCATCCTTTCGGATGATCATCCGATCGACTCACCATTCGACCCTCGTCACACTCGACACGCTGTTTTACGCACTGTTCAACGCTTACGCTATCGTTCTGTGATCAGGCTAATCTCCTCGCGCTCCCTTCAATCCAAGATTTTGTTTATTTACTAAACACATACAGTGAGTATACTCAAACCCTTTTTCGCTTAACGCACTTTTGGGTGTTACATACGTTACCTATATCAAATCACAACGCAAACACGTTTATACGCTAACCGTTCTCGCATGTTATACGTGGTTTTCGATGAATGTTTGTATGTTATGTTTACACAGTGATTATTGCCTGACACCTTAGCAACGATAGTACTATAGTTTGGACTCAGCACATGTTGTGGACATGGGTTGTTAAGTGTAACAACTCTCATCAAAAGTCATAATTATTAAATTAATTTGACCAATAGGAAACCCTAATTGAGACACTCAAGTGATTCTGAACAAACCCTAAAATTTTCAGAACAATCAGAATCAGGATCAGGGCCCCTAAAACTCAGGGGGGGTATTTCCTAGTTAACGATTATCCACATAAACAGCTGTCCAATTCAAAATTTCAGAAAGTGTCGACTCAGCTGAGCTAGTCCCACACGTGGCCACCCTATGCAAATTTCAAGACCCTTACGGACCGTAAGGATTATTTGTTACGGTCCGTAAGCAGTTCAAAATTCGTGTATAAATAGCAGAGGTTGGCACTTGAAATTCTGCATATGTTCAACGAAGAAATTCGTTCTATACTCCGAGATAATTTCTGTATACTCCAATTAACACACACAGGCACTAAATCAACGCCGCAACCAGGGTATTAGCACAATCGCTGCTACGATTCATTTTCCGATGATCAATATATCCAATGGATGTTTAAGTGTCGCCCACATTAGGGTTATACTTTGTCGTTCGTCGTGAATTCGATGGATGAAGTATCGCACTTTGTCGTTCGTTGTGAGAATTTGATCTCGTGAGTTATCGTAAATGCTGGATTGATTACTAACCCCGAATTGTGTGCCTGTTATTAAATTTAGGTTGAAAAGGCTAAATCAGTAGGCTAAACTCTGCCCGTATAAATCTGCAATGTGAGTCATTCTCTTTTTATCAATTGTTTTACAATACCTCAAATTATTTTCAAGGTTATAATTACAGGGACTAAGTCGTGGATATCTTGAATTACTGGTTAGTGGGGTATTGTGCACATTACTAATTTTCTCCCAGTTAGGTTCATTGACCTACTCGGGATAATCACTGTTAGGTTCATTGACCTACAGGGATAATCGTCACTATTTAGGTTCATTGATCTAAATAGTGGTATGACCATTGTCACCATTGTGACATGTCACCATTGTGACATAGAGCCAGATAAAGATAAGATAGAAGCCATTGTAATTGCTCTTATGCTGTAATTAATAACTATGCATCATTATGCAAAATAGAATGATTCACTCAGTATTTCCCGCTGACAAAACCTTTTTCAAACATGTTTCAGGTGACCTGTTATGAATCAGGAAAAGTGCCATATAGCACTACAAACTCAAGGAAGTGGCTCAGTATAAAATAAAGAAACATGTTTTGTAAAATAAAAGATTTCTTCGTGAAATCAAATGATTGTAAATTACCGGGTTTTATCCCGCGTTGTGAAATAAAATAATCGGGAAATATTTACATTTTAAAAGATCCTGATGAAAACTTCCGCTGTCAAACTCAATTAATTAAATACCGCAGGATTTCTGTCCCGCGGCTCCTGAAACGGGTCAAACCAGGTCGGGGGCCGTGACAGAAAAAGGTGGTATCAGAGCCACTTATCGAGCCACTGATTTAAGCCAATTAAGTATTTAGAAAATACTTAATTTATATTAATTGCTATTTTGTGATTATATGTTTTATTATCTGACTAATTTTTTTTTTTGAACAGTATGGGCAGATTTTTATATGTTAGCTACTGTAGTAGTAAATATAAATTTTTAAATATTCTGACTCAAAGTTTTAGCACCTCTATTATCTACAGTCTATAAACCGTATTCAGTAAATAAATTTTACAAATAAAACCTAGTGTGTTTTAATTTTCAGTTGTTTTGGTAATTACCCATTATGAAATACTATTTTAAAAGTTTTTCTATAAAATTTTGTTATGACTTAGTAATTGTGTGTATTTTGCTAAACAGTATGAGTGACTTGTCTGAAGCCCTTCAGAATTTAAATCTCTATCCAGTAAGAATCGAAGTTTCCAGAGATTTCAATAGGTATATTCCAGACATAGAAGAACCTATAGAATTCAACGCTTTACCTCTTGAGAAACCTAAACCTAAGAAAATGGAAATTGGGGAAAGTTCTAGGCAAATTGATGGATTACCATCTCAAGAAGAACTAGAGTTTATAATGGCCATCCGTTCGGATGGTCACCGATCGAATGACCATCCGATCGAATGGTCATTCGATCGAGTGGTCCGGCGAGTTGGATTTTGGCGTTTCGTTTTGCTTGTTGAGCGTTGCGATGCGTTTCGAGTGAGCGATGCGATAGTATTACCCATTAGTTACACAAATAACCGAACTACTATATCTTATATACAATCACTATAAATAACTTGCGTTTAGCATTGCGTTTGGATTGCGTTGCGATAGATTTACGATTGCGATTAATCACCTCAACATAAACATAACATGCACAAGTAACACATAATAGTACACACACATAAAACAATATCCAGAACACATAATTCGAGTTGCGAATATGATAGTGATGCGATTAGCGATAAGTCGATTAGCGATTAAACATGCGATTAAACCTCGATTATTAACAAGTACTCCACATAATACAACTAAAGCGATTTAAAAATAGAATTTGATTACAAGTCAGGAAGCACAATTCAGTAGTTAAGCAAGGAGTGACAGATCGCAATTAGCAATCTTTTCTTCCTTTGACTTTCCAAAAAGTGGGTTGTTACAGCCTCCCCTACTTTAGGAAATTTCGTCCCGAAATTTAAGAAGTAGGCATAACAAACAGTTGCGGGTACTTCGCCTTCATGTCACTTTCAAGTTCCCAGGTAAACTCGGCACCGCATTTGCCTTCCCAGCGAACCTTCACAATGGGAATGCGTGAGCGTCTAAGCACCTTGGTTTCTCGTCCCATGATCTCGACAGGCTTCTCCACGAAGTGTAACGTTTCGTCCACTTGTAAATCTTCAAGAGGGACATGTAATTCCTGGTCGGCTAAGCACTTTCTGAGGTTTGAAACGTGGAAAGTCGGGTGGACGTTACTCAGTTCCTCCAGTAGTTCGAGTCTGTATGCCACCTTGCCAATCCTTTTGAGAATTTTAAAGGGTCCAACATATCGAGGCGCAAGCTTTCCTTTCTTGCCGAATCTGATCACCCCCTTCCAAGGTGCAACCTTTAGGAGTACGTGATCGCCAACGTCAAATTCAAGGGGCTTGCGGCGTCTATCGGCGTAACTTTTCTGACGACTCTGAGCTTTCAGCAGATTGTCTCGAATTTGGAGGATTTTGTCAGTCGTTTCTAGCAACAGCTCAGGACCGGTAATTTGCGCGTCTCCGATCTCGTGCCATATAAGAGACGATTGACATTTTCTTCCGTACAATGCCTCAAATGGTGCCATTTGGATGCTAGAATGATAACTGTTATTGTACGAGAATTTGACCAAAGGTAAGTGCGCATCCCAATTACCACCGAAATCTATGACACACCAGCGAAGCATGTCTTCAAGGGTGCGAATTATTCTTTCATTCTCACCGTCGGTTTGGGGATGGAAAGCGGTACTTAGATTAAAAGTAGTACCGAGAGCAGATTGAAACGTTTCCCAAAGACACGAGGTAAACCGACCATCGTGGTCAGAGATGATGTCACGAGGCATCCCGTGTCGACAAATGATCTCATCGGTGTAGATTCGGGCTAATTTTTCTACCTTAAAGTCTTCTCGTATCAGCAGGAAATGAGCTGATTTAGTAAAACGGTCAACGACAACCCAGATGCTGTCGTAACCTTATGGCGTGCGTGGAAGTTTCATTATGAAGTCCATAGCTATACTCTCCCATTTCCACATAGGGATCTCGGGTTGGACGAGTAAGCCAAAGGGTCTTTGATGCTCAGCCTTAAATTTCGAGCAAGTCAGGCACTTCGAAACATAGAGAGTGATATCCTTCTTCATGCCCGACCACCATTACTTGTAGCGCATGTCCTGGTACATCTTGTCAGCACCGGGATGAATAGAATATCGAGATTTGTGGGCTTCATCCATCAGAATTTGTCGCAAATTGGTACGCTTGGAAATCCAAATTCGGTCTAAATAGTGAAAGATACCATTCGATTTATTCTCGAGTTGAGCACCATCGTTTAGAATTCTTTCCTTCTTCAAAGTACGTTCGGTAAAACAAGCATGTTGGGCGTCGCGGATGAGAGCTTCGAGATTATGCTGGGCTTGGATATTACGAACGCTATGCAAATAGCTTCGTCGACTGAGGGCATCGGCAATGACGTTTGCTTTTCCTGGATGGTAACGAATCTCACAGTCGTAATCGTTGAGGAGTTCTACCCACCCGTGTTGACGCATATTCAGTTCTTACTGGTCAAAGATGTGTTGTAGGCTCCTATGGTCGGTGAAGACCGTACACTTGATACCGTAAAGGTAGTGTCGCCAAATCTTTAACGCAAAAACAACTGCACCAAGCTCGAGGTCGTGTGTGGTATAGTTCTTCTCGTGTATCTTGAGCTGTCGAGAGGCGTACGCGATAACCTTGTCCCGTTGCATGAGAACACAACCAAGACCAAGGTTGGAGGCATCACAGTTGACTACGAAATCGTCGTTTCTATCGAGCAATGAGAGCACGGGAGCATTGCAAAGCATCGCTTTGAGAGTTTGAAAGGCCTCCTCTTGTTTAGTTCCCCAAACAAAAGGTTTATCCTTATGCGTAAGCGAGGTAAGAGGCACAACGATCTTAGAGAAACCTTCGATAAATCAGCGATAATAGCCCGCTAGTCCGAGAAAAGAACGGACTTCTGACAGGTTCTTGGATGTAACCCAACTCTTAACAGCTTCGATCTTCATGGGGTCGATGTGAATACCTTGACTATTGACTATGTGACCCAGGAATTGGACCTCCTCCGGCCAAAATTCACACTTGGAGAACTTGGCATAGAGACGGTTTCCCTGGAGTAGTTCAAGAATCAAACGTAGATGTTGCGAGGGTTCGGCTTTTGACTTGGAATAGATCAGGATATCATCGATCAACACGATGACGAAGCGGTCAAGAAAGGGTTTGCACACACGATTCATTAGATCCATAAAGACTGCAGGAGCGTTGGTCAAACCAAAAGGCATAACAACAAACTCGTAGTGACCATAGCGGGTTCGAAAAGTGGTTTTGGGTATATCTTCCTCCTGAATTCGCAATTCGTGATAGCCTGAGCGTAGATCGATCTTCGAGAAACACGTAGAACCTTGTAACTGATCAAACAAATCATCGATTCGAGGCAAGGGGTAGCGATTCTTGATAGTCAGCTTATTCAACTCCCTATAGTCGATGCACATTCGGAACGATATGTCCTTCTTTTTGACGAAAAGGACAGGCGCGCCCCATGGAGAGGTGCTAGGGGCGAATGAATCCTTTATCAAGTAGTTCCTGGAGCTGACTTGAGAGTTCGCGCATTTCAGAAGGAGCGAGACGATAAGGCGCTTTAGCAATAGGATTTGCTCCAGGTATGAGGTCGATTCAGAAATCGATATCACGAGTCGGAGGTAAACCAGGTAAATAATCAGGAAATACATTAGGGAATTCGCAAACAATGGGAACGGCTTTCACTCCTGTGTCTCCTTTCTTTTCTTTCTCCGCTACTACAATGTTAGCCAAGAAAGCTCTGTATTCCTTGCGGAGATACTTGCTCGCTTGGACAGATGACATGAGTTTTAAACCTTTCGAAGGAGTTTCGTTATACACTCAAAGTTGATCACCATTAGCGAGCGAGAAACGAATCATTTTATTAAAGCAAACAACTTCATCACGATTCTCGCAAAGAAAATTCATGCCTACTATGATGTCAAAACTACCGAGCTGCATCGGAATAAGGTCGATAGGGAAGACGTGATTGTTGAGTTCAAGTGTACAATCACGTAAAACAGAATTGACAGCGACGGTTCTTCCGGTGGTAACTTCAACATCGAACGTCGAGGGGAGATGGGCGCGCTTACGATTAAGGAGCTTTTCGAATTCAAACAATACAAAACAGTTATCTGCTCCAGTATCAAATAAACACGAAGCATATATACCATTCACAAGGAACGTGCCATTAACCACATTGTTGTCTGCTTGAGCCTGGCGGGCGTTGATGTTGAAAGCACGTCCGCGGGCTGCTGGCTGCTGCTGCTTCTGAGGCTGCTGCTGTTGATGTTGTTGCGGCTGCTGCTGAGGCTCTTGTTTCACTACTCTGTTGGGGCACATCTTTGCAAAGTGGTTGGGATCACCACATGCAAAGCAAGCTCGAGCATGAGCCGCGGGTGCAGGAGCTGCTTGATGGCCCTGGGGAGCAGGAAGGAGAGCTTGCGATGCAGGAGCTTGACCTTGAGCTGGAGCTGGAGTTTGGCGTGGACCAGTACGGAAGTTTGCGGTGAAGTGGCCGTGCATGTTGCAATGAACACAGAACCGGCATGCTATACCAACCGGGTGATGATAGGTACAAGTGGGGCAGAGCAGGTGTAGTCCAGTGTATGCACGCTTGGCAGGCGGTGCATTGACCACAGGCGCCGCTACTTGGCGGTGTTGAGGTTGCGGTTGGGCAGGTACTGTTTGGAGCGGAGCGGTAGTAACTGCATAGTTCTTGTTGATGGAGCTGTTATTCTTTCTCTTGTGGCGGGAGGACTTTGAAGATTGCGGTGCGACGGTAGATGCAGATTCTTGGAAGCTTTATCGAAATAACCAGCCCTGACTCGCTTATCGTTAATCTCAGCGGTGAGTAGCTAGGTTTCCTCAATAGTTGTCGTCTTTGCAGCCTGAACAAAATCTGCGACACAATCCGACAGAGCACGGATATACTTCTTGATTGTAATCTCAGGGGTAGTAACCTGACCAGGGCAGATGATACTCAACTGCTTGAAGCAAGCAGTTAGACCAGCGTTATCTCCACTATCCTGCTTAATGTGCCAGAATTCATCCTCTAACTTTTGGAGTTCATGGGGAGGGCAGAACTCTTGCATCATGATGTCCTTCAACTCATCCCATGTCAGCCCAAAAGCTGCATCGTTCCCTCGTTTGTTCCTCTCGGCCATGCACCAATCAAGAGCGCGGGATTGGAAGACACCGGTGGCGTTAACAGTGCGTAGGTTTTCCGGACAGCCACTCTGGCGCACGGTGACTTTGATTGAATCAAACCATTGGACCATGGACGTAGGCCCATCTTCACCGGTAAATTCTTTTGGACCGCAGGCTTTGAACTGCTTGAAGCTAAAAGTAGTCTTGGGAGTATCAGTCCTGGACTCCTCTGATGACTTGGGAGTATTCTCATTCAGCTCGCTAACGATTTGAGGGATAACTTTCTCCATTTGCTTAGCGACGAGAGCGGAGATTCGTTTGTCATCGTGGTTTCTTCGAGCAGAACGGGAGTGGAATGATCCAAACGATGACATTGTCTGCAACAGACATCACTATAGAACTGAAACACAATTTCGATTAACCCTAGTATAATCTAGCAATTTCTCCAAAAGCTACTTCATATAAAGCTCAGGAACACACCAATCTCACAAAATCACGTAGGCACATAATCACAGAATCACATAAGCACATAAGCACGTATTTCACGTAAGCACAGTAGCACATAAGCACATAGCTCCCCTAAGCACATATTTTGCACGTATTCATCTTCCTATGTTACACGTATTCACCTATCTTTCACAGCAGCGTAAAGTGATCGAGTATAGCGATTGCGAATAACACAAGCGATTTGTTTGCGTTTTGAGATAAATGTGCAGTGTGAGTCGTGCGTGTTGATCAAAGCGAACAACGAAAAGCGAGCAAATCTCCAAAAATTAAAACACATAAACACATAAAACCACATAAAATTCACATAAAATCGATAAATCACAGAGTTGGCGGCGGCGAAATCCAGAATTGAAACACATAAAATCGAAAAGAGATTATCTGGGTGCGAGACATCGACTACCCAAAGTGATTCGACTATTCACAAGGACCTTAAGTGCACACTTTGGCCTTCTGGACTGTGCTCTCGCCTCAATTTTGGGCGATCGACACGCATCCTTCCTATTACAGCGCGACCCAAGTCATTGGAGTCCGTCGAGACTTTGGTGAGAGTTTTGTAAAAACCAAAAGTATAGGGCAGAATGTGTCATCAAGGTTCGGGTTTCACCCCTGACATAACGACTACATCCCTGTTTGTGTGATGGAATCACGAGAAAGATAAGGAGAATCGCGTTAAAGTATGGATTTCACTCCTGATTCAACGCAAATTCTCTTGTTTATAGTAAAAAAATAGCGAATCGATTGAGTGATCTGGTCGAGAGTTTGCGTTTTTCACACCTAATCTTAACCAGATCATTCGTTTGTGTGTGTGTCCAGCCTTAAGAAAAGCTGATCTTGCACGAAACTTGTAGTATGGGATGTTCGCGCAAGAGTGTAGTGTACAACGAGTTCGAGCGAGAAATAATAAGTAAGCTCGTGCAAAACCCGTACCGGGTATGCACAAGTCGGTCTGTTGGTACTTAGACTATAGACTAGGTCATTTCTAAGACATCGACCAGGACTAGGTCGAGTCTTGCCTAATTCCCTATAGTTATGGCTCTGATACCAATCTGTCACATCCCAACCGATGGCGGAAATATCGGGGCGCGACACTGAGCGAAATAGATTGTCCATGACTATCCATAACAACTATTAATTACCAGATATTTAAACGTCATGTCCCATACCACAACATATCCAAATAAAACAGTTATTACAAATAATTGTCTAAAAAACAAACACTGTTCCGACAACTCAGATTTAGCGTGACATAACTAGACCCCTAGCTTGATTCACCAAAGCACAACATCCTAAGCATTTAAACACTTGTCACATACGTTAAAATAGAGGTCAATACACATAGTGTAAATGTGAGCATACAAGTTTAATAGATATAATAGAGTTCGAAAGCGTTTATGCATAACCAGCATGTAACATCTAAAATGTGAAGCTAGTTGGTTATCGACAATGGAATATGCACAGACATGACTGCGAGTTGTAGAATGCGCAACACATATCACCACTGCGATACGTGAAGAAATAACCTTAACAACCCCTGTCCACGACAGGTGCTGAGTCCAAACTATAGTACTATCGTTGCTAAGACGTCAAGCAACAATCACTGTGTTAACATAACATACAAGCATTCATCGAGTAACAATTAACATGCAATAATGGTCAGCGTATAAATAGTGTTTGCGTTGTGTGATCGATGTGATTTAGAATAAGTAACGTATGTAACACCTAAAAGTGCGTAAAGCAAAATGGGATCGAGTATACTCACAGCGATGGAAGTTAATGGATTGAAGGGAGCGCTAGAGTGATTAGCCTGAACAGTTAACGACTGCATAAGCGAATGAACGGCGCGTAAAATGGTGAAAAGTGAACAAGTGACGAATGGTCATGTAGGATCGTTTGCACGACCAAAACGAGTCGTTCAGAAGAGTTCTAATCAATACGAGAGGCGGAAACAAACATATCAACTTTGAATCAGCTTGATTTATACACAGAGTCACTTTAATTGTCTTGTTTATTGATAAAACAACGTTTTACAGGCAGTAGACACTTCAGCAGCACCTCGGCACCGGAATCAGAACTATTCCAAACGAATTGGCAAGGCAGGTATTTATAGAGTGGCCATTCCGCACGAGATGGTCAAGGTTCATTTCGTACGAAATGGACAAAGTCCATTTCGCACGAAATGGACTCTTCCATTTCGTGTGAATTGGTCCAACAACTCCAATTTCCTATAAACTAGCCTACCGAGCTCCAATCTATTCAATCTAGATACAAGACTCGATACAAGACGAAGTCGACAGACATATGCACTAACAGACTCCCCCTTGGATGTTGACGAAGTCTTCAGTGTCGAGTCTTCAACATGACACGTCTTCTATCTTGATCAGTCTTCGTGCTCTTTTCAAAGTATCTGACAGATTAAGCATCATTCAATCTCTTTCTCGTCCAGAAACTCAACCTGGATCTCAACCATTCAAACTTCCCCTTGAATGTTGATCTTACAATCTTCAGTCTCCTCTTTTTTCGTTCATTCCCAGAATCTTAATCCTGGCTCTATTTTTCAGGATCAGAAACTGGCTCTTGCATCTACAGACTCCCCTTTGCTAGCAGACTCCCCTTAAGATGATCCGGGATCGTAATCTGTCAAAGCATTTCCACAGGTTCAGGTCGTCTCCTGGCTTTCTGTAGCAACAGGATCAGGAACCTGGCTTAAGTCTGAATATCTTCAAGAATCGAAACCTGGCTAACCTGCACAGTCTCTACCTCAAAATAAATTTCACAAATTTAATAATTTGACAAATTTATCACTTGCAGGTATCGATCAAAATGATTTAACATTTTAAAATCTTTGATGACCACTTGAAAGAATATCATTTTTCTTTTTCTTCAAACAAAACTCTCCCAAACCTTTTGTTCATCATGTTTAGCACTCAGAATTTTGAAAATCAGCTTTCCAACATTAGTTGTCAAAAATAAGATGAAATAAAATCTTTTTGACTTTTCAAAATTTTATGCTAAAACACACTGAAAATCTTTTTGGAATTTGATTTTAATGAAATGCAGTAAAAAAATATTAACAGACAATATTTTTTTTTAAGTTTGTGTAAGAGGGTCATATCAGTTTTTGAGACAAATCACTAGCACTGTTGAGCTTTAAACACTTTAAGTTCTAAACGATTCACATAGATTGACGATATGGTTGTCCTCTTAAACTCAATCTAAAAACTTTCGAATTGCTTACTGATATGTTAAGATATATTAATTTTGCACTAAATTCTTATGGACCCCACGATCTCAGCATATCCCCTCATCATGCAATACACTGACTCAAGTAATGCCTTTAAACTTTCATCAACCGTGATATGTGCAAAAACAACACAGAATGTTTAAACATTAATGAAGGGGTATGGTCCCAAAAACACCACGCAACCCTCCGGCCAGGTCGCGCGCAGGACCATACTCCTTACTCAGCACATTCCTTGCTGACAGCCTCGCGCGGCATACAAGAACGTGCAATGATCCGGCGCGAGGTCAGAGCAAGTGGAGACTCCATTTCCAGCACTTAGCATTCTGAAAAGAACGTTTGGTAGCCCATGCCTCGCGCGAGGTAGTAACATGCTCAACAAGAATCATGCGTGACTACGGCGCAAGGCCTTTTCAGATAGTACACGAGGTACCAGTGGCAGAATGAAAGAGCCAATCAGGGTTCGTCTGGCCCTGTGCAATCGTGCTCCACGATCGTCTGACATACAGGAGACAAAAAGTACTTAAGGACGCCTATGTGGCACCAATCACAGGGCAGAGACAACTGCCCCACGATCTCCACTTACCTGCTGATGGCAGAAGGGCGGCCAGGCCGACAACAGTGACACGTGGCTCCAATCACGTTGTGCCAACTCCACAAAGCTCCTAGAAGCCACTAACGGTCGACACACCAGTGAGACAAGGGGCATATCCTCCATGTTGTCGCCTTCTGGCCCAAGGCCCATCAGCCCATACCCTCTTACACTCCTCCGGCTATAAATAGAGAGCTCACTTCACAGGTTAAACATTCCATTCCCTCTACTCTCACTTAATACTTAATTATCTCTCAAAAGCAGTCGTTTATTCTCACGCCGGAGCCCGGTTAAGAGGGAAACCCCCACATTCCCCTCTTAACGAGTAACGGTGTTCTGCTTTGCAGATAACCCTGGTCATTAAGGAGCTCAAGAAGATATAAAGAAGATTAACCATCATGGTAGAAACATAAACCAAACTGATTAGTCACCTAATTAGTTCCGTGTTTCTTCATTGGCGCCCACCGATTTTTCTACTAAACACTTTCATCTTCTTTTTTCTGAGCTTTCGTTGTTTTTTCTTCCTTCGATCATGGCTGGTCAAGGAATCATTCCCGAGTTCGTTGGTTTCGGTGAAAACCCTAATGCAGCGTTGGGGGAGGGTAATCCAAATGCCCAACCTCAACACATCGAAGAAGTTGGTGAAGTCGAAGTAACCAATACGAGGGGACCGCGCGGGAGCATCACCCGCATTACTCAAGCGGTAAACCCAGGAAACAATGGTGCTGGACCTTCAAACCCAGCTCCACCTCAGAACATCTCGGCGCTACTAGGGCTACTAGAGGGCGAAACCCCAGCCTCATGGTACGCCAAGCAACTTGCCACCATTAACGAGGCATATCAATCTTTGAGCGCGCAACAAGCAGTCTTAACGGCAGAACCGTCCTTGGTTACACCAACCGGCCCCAGTCACGGGCCGCGCCAGATGCCACCACCGCAAAACGTCCAAAGAAGAGTTAACAGACCTCCCCCTACCCGAAGATTAAGCGTGTAGGACACGCGCGACACACGGGGAGAAACAGAAAGCTACTATGACGATCCGTCAAACTTCCAAAGAGGCCCAGTTCATAGCCGGCTCACGCCGCGCAACATGAACGATGAATGGGAAGATACTGACCCAAATGATCCAACTTGGGAGAACGATGAAGGATCTTCGGTCTTCAATTGTTTACAAAGAAATCACGAGTACTACAAACCGAGGCAGCACGTTGGGTACACTGAAGAGGCCGAACAAGACTTTCGCCTCGCCTATCGACCAGCTGAAGCTGTAGAACATTCCAAGTTCATTCCAAAAATCGCGCTCGTGCCGCTCAAAAAAGAGAAGTTACCTCCGACAGTCGGAAAGTTTAACGGATTGACTGATCCCGATGATCACGTTAGAGTTTTCACAAGCGTGGGCTGCTTGGGAGGATGGAATATGCCCATGTGGTGCCATATGTTTATCCAAACGCTTACCGGGGCTGCTCGCGCCTGGTTCGACAGCCTTCCTCCGGGAAAGATAAAATCATGGGTAGATTTCAGGACTCAGTTTATGAGTCACTTTAGTCAACAAAGACGATACCAGCGCGACACAGCCGAGGTTGAAGACACCTGGCGCAAAGATAATGAGGGTTTGGAAGATTTCATCACTCGCTTTAACAAAGAGTGCTTGGAAATCGGTGGCGTAAGTGAGCAACTCATGCGCTGCCATTTCAAGAAAGCCATACGATGTGATAGCCTAATTAGAACCATCACCGGGAAAGATGGAATGCCCAAGGAATGGGATAAACTCATGGAAGCCGCGAAGATAGTCGCGCAAACGGAAGAGTCACTCGCTAGAAACAACAGTTATCGCTCTGAAGATCGATTTTCTAAAGGGGATCACTCGCGCGACGACAACAGACGTAACAAAGGCAAAAACCATGGGTGGAAGGCCAACCACTCCAGAGGTTATAGTGAACGACCTCGTTATGAAGAACGGTCCCGCTACAAGGAAGACGCGCGAGATACTATTGACCGCATCGGCTATCGAAAAGCAGCCAGAGATGATAATCGAGAGAAGCATTGGACTCCGCTCATAAAAACACAAAAAGAGGTGCTAATGACGGAAAACCATGATTTTAAGGCTCCAAGGCCTATGATGAACAAAAAAGGGCAAGACCCCAACCTGTATTGTGGTTTCCACAAGGATACAGGCCACTTAACAGATGATTGTTACAGCTTACGTCAAGAGATCGAAAGAGCACTGAAGAGTGGAAAGCTGAGCCACTTGGTGAAAAACGTGCGCAAAGAAACCCGACAGCTCCATCGCCACGATGAGGGAAATCACAAGAAAGTCCGGCGCTTAGAGACCCACATGGTTAACGGACCAAGGTATAGCGCAAGAGAAAAGGCAAGAGACCTTATGAGCCTTCATGGCAAGAACAACAGGTCATTTTCCCGGTGGTGCGCGGGGGTCCTCGAGCCACACGACCCATCGTCATCACCGGTATCATCGGCCATTATGAAATTGAATACATCTTCATTGACCCGGGGAGTACAGCAGACATCATCTATGAGCAGTGCTTTAACCAGTTCGATGATGAAGACAAAGCGAGACTTGAACCAGTCGATTATCCACTGTCTGGATTCTGCAATGAGATGGTCTTCCCGCTAGGCCAGATCAGCTTCCCCGTCGGCCGTCACACTCTCTGACGGGAAGCATTCAAGAACAACGAACGTTAACTTCATGGTGATGCCTGTTAAGTCAAGACATGATGTGTTGATCGGGAGAGAGACCCAAGGTGAGCTGAATACGATAACCTCCACCCCTCACTCAGCGATTGGTTTCCCAACCAAAACGGGGGTGGCGATCATTTATGCAAAGAAACAAGTGATGTCAATAGAAGAGATGCGCCCAACAAAAGCGGCTAAGGTTTCAACAACCGAGCCCGAAAAATGGGTTTTAAATCGCAAATACCCGGAGCAAACGGTGACGATTGGCCACGCAATCTCACCGAACATCAGAACTCGTCTCAAGCAGCTCCTGTTCAAAAACATGGATATCTTCGCCTGGACCCCGGCTGACATGACCGGAGTCCCGCGCGACATTACCGAGCACTGTTTAAACACCTACCCCTCTGTTGAACCGAAAGTCCAAAGAAGGCGCAGCTTAGGGGCAGATAAAACGAAAACAATGAATGAGCAAGTATGCGAGTTACTCAAAGCCGGCATCTTACGAGAAGTACGTTATCAAAGTTGGGTTGCGAACCCCGTAATGGTAGAGAAGTCTAGTGGAGGATGGCGAATGTGTGTCGACTATACCGATCTCAACAAGGCATGTCCTAAAGATTGCTACTCTTTGCCTGAGATCGACAAAAAGACAGACTCTCTTGCGCCATACAGATGGAAATGCTTCTTGGATTGCTACAAGGGGTACCATCAAGTTCAAATGAAGCTCGAGGATGAAGACAAGACGACTTTTCGTACTGATCTTGGGATTTTTTGCTATACAAAGATGCCATTCGGCCTCAAAAACGCTGGCGCCACATACCAGCGCCTGATGGATAAGACCTTCGCGGGAGACATCGGGAAGCACAATGAGGTCTACATTGATGATCTAGTGGTCAAAAGTCCTGAGGAGGACCAAATGTTGAAGGACATCGAAAAGACATTCAATTCATTGCGCAGCGTAAATATGAAGTTGAATCCATCCAAGTAGGGCTGTAAACGAACCGAACGAACACGAACAAGGCCTTGTTCGTGTTCGTTCGTTAAGGAAATAAATGTGTTCACGAACGGTTCATGAACACTTACCGAACGAGATTTTATGTTCGTGTTCGTTCATTAAGGAAATGAGCGTGTTCGTGAATGTTGGTGCACTTGTGTCTGTACTTTGTCTGTATTTTGTCATGATATAAAACGATGTCTTTTGTTAGTCTTATTTACGTCTTAGGTGTGTTAATATGTGTGTTTGATGTAAGTTTGACCAAGTCAACCATCCTCCTGGTTTGACTTGGCCAAACAGTTAGAACATGGTTTGTAATATGTTGTGTCGAAGGATGAGTCATCGAAGGATTGTTTATATCCTTCGATGAGCTCGAAGGATAAACCTTCGATGGATATAGATGGACCTCGAAGGATATCATCCTTCGAGGTACATGTGGATCTTTCGATAGTTTTCAGTTCGATAGATGATCCTTCGATCAGACTATCTGATCCTTCGACCAGACGACCTGGTTTGGGTATATATACTCATGTAATGTGTTCACTTTAGTGGGTGAGTGAACTTAGTCTTGTAGAGAGCGTATTTTCAGTTTGGTCAAGGGCTGTAACCGTGTCCACTGAAATACAAGAGAAAACTTTGATATCTCGTGTGTCTACCTTTCTCTTTGTAGCTTGTGTTCTCATATAAACTACCGGTTTGCATTCTAGCTTGGATTCCGCACTTGCTAGTGTGTTAAACATAACAAGGATAAGGTTTAACCTCAACCTCCGAGGGACCTACAAGTGGTATCAGAGCCGTGGCTCTTTTCCTTGTTAAAAACCGAGTTTATACAAGACTTTGGAGTGTTTGGACAAAACTCACATGGTTTAGCACCCGTTTTTAGTGTTTTTCTCGCATTTCTTGACGTAAAAACGTGTTCTAAACTAACCGGGTGTGTTTAAGGACGGGTTGGGTAACTTAAAAACTTGTTTTTAAGAAGTTTGGTAATTTCCGGCCAAATTCCGGCTTACTCCGGTGACCGGTTTTCTAGATAAGAACCTTCTTTTTAGGTAATATTTTATTGGTCAAATCTGGTTTGGTAGAAAGTATGGTCTGAACATACCTTCTGCCGAAAGCTTTCTACCAACCAATCACCTTTTCACCAACCTATCACTTTTGTCAACTGTGTCAGTACAGATCGAAGTATATCCTTCGAAGTCGAAAGATCATCTTTCGATCAAAGGAGGTTCGATAGATAATCATCCTTCGAACATCCTTCGAAGTCTGTGACTTATCCTTCGATCCAAGGAATCTTTTCGAAGGATATATCTTTCGATCTACAGCTCTTATTCGAAAGATAAGGATCCTACGATTGGAGAGTCTTTCGAAATCATTGTTCGAAACTCAACAGTGATCTTTCGAACACTGTTGATCCTTCGAACAAGTTCTGTTCCTTCGATACTAGTCTGTTTAAGTTTAACAAGTTTGTGTTTTTCAGGTCTTTCGATCAAGGATCCTTCGGCTGGTTGTTATCATTCGAGATATTAACATAGTTTGTGAAAATTAAATTTTTAAAAAAAGGGAAAACTTGTTTTCAAATTTTAAATCAATTTTCACTTAATATATTAATTTTCTTTACAAAATGGGAACAAACAGTCAGTGGGATCCAACCGCGTGGACTCAAACAACTTTGACTCCACAACCATCAGCTACGCAATCATCAGCTACGCAATCTGCGTCAGATTTCAACAAAACTGCATGGATGCAGGCTATTGCCCCACCTCAAGTTGCAATGATAACTGCAAATCAATGGGCATTGGTCACAAATCAAAGCAGCAGCATTCAAGCTATGATGCAGAACGACAGTGAAACTGGTACAAGCACAAAACCGCCAAAGCTAAATCACATCAATGATTGGGGATGGTGGAAAGAAAGGCTGAGAACTTATGTTCAGGGGCAAGGTCAAGATCTATGGATGTGCTTCTTCACCGCATTTGACAATGATCTGGAAGTTGCAGGATCTAATCCACAAACTTACAGCACTATGTCTGATGATGATAAGAAGAAATTTGAGTTAGAAAAGAAAGCATTCATGATTCTCACACAAGCTCTTCACAGAGACATTTATCACCAGTTTGTTTACTGCACGACTACTAAAAGCTTGTGGGATATGCTCACATTACGATGTGAAGGAAATGCTCAATCTAGAAAGATCAAGCAAGAATTACTGAAGAAAGAGTTTGAAGGATTCACGTGTATGGAGAATGAGACTTTGGCAGAGTTATCTACAAGGTTCCATCACTTGTTGAGCGAGATGTTTGCTTTTAGAGTCACTGCCACTCCACAAGAAATGGTGAAGAGATTCGCTGATAGCTTACCAGCAAAGTGGAGCAGTTATCTTGAAATTCTCAAAGAAAATGGTGTTCTAGACACAATCACCGTTTATGAGTTAATTCAAAAATTGGAGAACAAGGATGTAGAAGAAAAGCTTAAGGCAAAAAGAACACTAACTCCTCAAAATCCAGAGATGTACTATGGGATTGCAGGAGGTATCAGTGGAGAAAAACCAGCCTCTCAACATGCGAAGCTTCAAACAGCCTTCATCTCAAACACCGGACCTTCCACAACAAATCAGTTTGATCCTTCAGCATACACGATGTATTCAAGACCAGATTCTTCTTCTCTACAACAGGATGTGCAACCGACAGCTCAGCAATTCACACCACCGCCTTTCTTAGACCCAAGCAGAGCTCAGCAGCAACAACCGCAACAGCAAGGGTTTTATGGAAGCTCTTCAAACTTTCAAGCCACTTCCAATCCGAACACAGTCAGATTAGACACTTCCAACTTTTCCAAAGTCAGTGTCGAAATAGCCAAGGAGCATATGGAGATGTTGAACACCTTGGTTAGTGCTTATTGTGGATTGGTCGCAGGTCAGATTGGGAATATCAATCTAACCAATGAAGATTATCAGCAAGTGGATAGAGAAGAGTTTGAAATGATGGATATCAAATGGGCTCTTGCTAGTGCAATTCGAAGAGCAAAGGAGTTTATGGAAAGGACGGGGAGAACCAAGTTGAATAGCAACAACAACACCAAGTATGGTTTTGATAAGAATGCTGTCACTTGCTTCAATTGTGGTGAAAAGGGTCACTTCAAGCGGGAGTGTCAGAAGCCACCTAAGCAAGGAAATCAGAATCCCTTCAGGAATCAAGGACAGCCACAACAGCAACTGAACAACAATTCTGGCAGATCAATAGTTCCCGTTGGAGGAAATGCATCTGGATCCACAAACACTAATCCCCACAGAGGATTGGTTGTTCAAGCTGATGAAATCTGCAATTGGAACCTTCAGCTTGGAGAAGGAGGAAATGGTGGAACAGCATGTTATGCTAAAGTGATTGAGAAGGTAGTAGAACCCGGGTCTGCTGGTGAATCTTCAGAAGATGAAGATAGTTCGGGTTATAGTGGGAGCATGGATGGGGAATCACTTGATGCTGGTGATTTATCAAGTGATGCTTTAGATTTGGAAGTTGATGAGCTTTTGGCTGAAGCTGAAGCATTATGCAAGAGGAGATCTATTCTCTGCCAGAAATCTGCTGGAACTTCCGAGAAGCTTGCTCAGTTCTTCTCTGAAGATGGATCTTTTTCTTTTCATACAGCCTTTATGGCTCACGTAGAAGGTCAGACTTCTCAGGTATGTGATACTAATTCTGACTCTATTTCTGTTCCTATTGAATGTGCAAAGTGTTTAAAATATGCTGAAAAGGAAAGTCAGTTTGAAATCACATACAAACACAATCAAGAATTGATTGTAGATCTTTCTAAAGCAACTGAAGCTAACTTGTTTTTACCAGAAATGAAAAGGAATTTAAAGCAACAATTGCGTCATTAAGACATGATGTTTCAGAATTACAAAAGGCTGTTTTGCGAAAACAACATGCTAACAATAATCTTATTGACACAATTGAAAAGCAAATGGTAGAGTTGGCAACAGCTCGATGTGAATGTGAGACAATTAAGCAGAAACTGGAAAGCTATTCCAATTCCCGCTATGTATTGGATCACATCATTGACGTTCAAAAGAAAAAAGGGGGATGCAATATGTATTGGATTCAAATCATGTCCTCCCCCAATGAATCACAATTACTCCAAATTGCCTGATGACGAGGATATGCCCCGTTTTGAACCTACTGTGCCACTCGGTCTAGATGACTTTGCAGCAGGCCTCGGGTTCACAACTGGTACATCATCCTCGGGTCAATCAGAATCTGAGAATGTGACAGATTCATCGTGTGTTAAGGAACAGAGTCCTCCCATTGTTGAGGATGCTGATTCTTCGGATGATGAATCTGAAGAAATTGTGAAACAACAGTCTAACTCGGTTACAACAGATATTCCAATCGAGAATCACATCCTGTGTGATCCACCAGTGAAACCGAGTAAGACTGAAATGTCAAAAGCAATGGAGTCCCTTGTATCTAGCTGTGAAGGGAACAACTTGTTGTACACGCTCAAAGGAGATAGCAAAATCTACTCTAACAAAGATTTTCCAATTAAAAATGTAAATCAAGATTTAATTGAGCAAATTTTTGAAGGATGCACTGATAAGTTTTTGGGGAACAAAAGTGGCAAAGTTACCATCACTCAATGTGATCCAATTCCGTGTGAACAAATTAGAAAACAATACGGAAACCAAAAACTACCAATTGAGCGAAAACAACAAGTCAACTCCGGAAAGGGTAAGGTACAGGGAAAGAAGGCTCAGAACAAGAATGTTCAAGCACCTAAAGTTCAGCAGCCTAAGACTGAACAACCAAAGGTTCAACAACCTAAAGTTGAACAGTCTAAGGCTACTCAACCTAAGGCTGCACAACCTAAAATTCAACAATTAAAGGTTGAGCAACTTAAGGTTCAACAACAAAAGGTGCAAAACAAAAGAGCTCCTGTTAAGAAACGAGAACCGAAAATGAACTTTGTTGGATCCACGGGTTCAGACAAACTTGAAACATTTCAGGATAAATCTAACGTTGATTTTGTAAAACAATTTAGAATTTTAAAAAGAAATGATCAGAATAATTACACCCAACACACCAACGGATGTGATTTAGGTCCAAGCACGTCTAGATCACCAAGTTCATCGTCTGGTTTTCCGTCTGGTCATCAACATGTTTCTCCGAAGTTTGTAGAGCGGAGAACATGTTTTGAATGTGGGACAGTTGGGCATATTGTAAGATATTGCCCACACGTGCAAAAGCTGAAGTAAAAAACGAGTGCTCCCCAAGAAATCGATTACCGAAAACGATCAGTTTCCCCGAAACAAGACCCACGTGTCTTGAAAGAAAGGGAAAAGAAGTTAAAGCAAAAGAATCAAAAGGTAATTGAAAAGGCCTTAAAATCAGAGGTCAAAGAAGAAAAACCTGTACAAGCAAAATCTGAAACTGTAAAACCAGTAAATGCTAAAACAATAAATTCAAATACTGGTAAAGGACAAACAGCTTGGAAGCAAAAGCAGGTAATTCAATCAGGGGGAGCACCACAGGTTCTTTTTCCTAATCATCAAGTGATTGAAATCACTTTCCTTGATGATCAAGGACGACCCAAGTCCACAAAGGCTTGGGTCCCCCTCTCAAACTGATAAGTTAATTGCATGTGCAGGCGGCTCCAGGAGGAACTATTAATAGTCATTGGATTGTTGATAGTGGGGCTTCCAGGCACATGACGGGCGACTATCGTCTTCTTTTCGATGTGCGAAGTATAAGAGGAGGATATGTTGCGTTTGCTGGAGATAAAGGAGGGTATATCACCGGCGAGGGAATGATCTCAAATGGAGTTGTGAGTTTCGACAAAATCAATTATGTGCAACAGTTGGATCACAATCTCCTGAGTGTTTCTCAGATCTGCGACAAGAAGTTCACCGTGCATTTTGATGATGCCGGTTGTTATGTGCTGAAGCCAGGATTCAAGATTCCCGAAGAATGGATTCTCTTATCAGCACCAAGAGTTAATGATTTGTATGTCCTCGATATGAGCCAAGCAATAACCAAGTCCAAACAAGTTACTTGCTTTATTTCAAAAGCCACTGAAAAGGAGACGATCTCTTGGCACAGACGGATGGGTCATATTCACCTCAGAAAAATGAATCACCTTGTCAAAAACAATCTGGTGAGAGGTGTCAATGTGAAGAATTTCCAACTTCAAGATGTCTGTGTGCCGTGTCAGAAAGGGAAGCAGATCAAGAAATCACATCCATTGAAGAAGGTTAACACTGTAAACATGCCACTCGAACGTCTGCATATGGACCTTTTCGGCCCAGTCAAACACAAGAGTGTGCACGGGGAAGTTTTCTGCTTGGTAGTCACTGATGACTATTCAAGATTTTCATGGGTTGCTTTCATGGTCCACAAGAGCGAGACTCCAGAAATTCTAAAGAATTTGATCACCTTGTTGGAAAATCTTTATAATCTAAAGGTGAGGCGAATTCGAAGCGACAATGGAACCGAGTTCAAAAACAGGGTTATGGATGAAGTTTGCACTGCAAAAGGAATCCTTCATGAATACAGCTCTCGGTACACGCCACAACAAAACGGAGTCGCTGAAAGAAAGAACAGAACCTTAATTGAGACTGCAAGAACCATGTTGGTTGAGTCTCAGCTTCCAGTTCGATTCTGGACTGAAGTTGTTGCCTCGGCTTGCTACACGTTAAACAGGGTTCTCACAGTGAAAAGACATGGCAAAACGTGCTTCGAACTCCTACACAAGAAGACTCCTGACTTGGAATATCTAGAACCTTTTGGTGCACCATGTACCATGATTGAGCCTGACGGGAAGTTTGGTGCCAAAGCTATCGAAGGTTACTTCCTTGGGTATGCTACTCCTAATCTGCGAGTATGGAACCTGACTACCAAGAAGATTGAAGAGTGGGGTGAAGTAAAAGTTCAAAGATATTCTAATCCACCGAAGCCTTCTGGAGATCCATGGATGTTCGATTATGATGGTCTTTTCGACTCATTCAATCTGCCGACATTTGATGATGACAATGCAATTGCTCAAATGTTGTCTGAAAGCGAGAATGCGACTGGCTCTCAGTTAGTTCGCCCAATCATTGTTGACTCACAAGCATCTTCTTCTGTCAACAATCTCGTTTCAAATGAGGTGTTTAATGATGCTGTCGACTACAATTTGTCATCAGAAGATGAGGAGTATGTTGATGCAAATGATGGTGAAGCACGGGGTCCGGTTCAAGGTACTTCAGAAGCAACGGATCCAGTGTCTGCGCAAATTGTCCAAGAAGAAAATGCATCATCTTCTACAACTCAACAGCTTCAGAATGATATCGGGAATTTAAATATCAATAACTTAAGGACCAATGTTGACATTCCTCTAGTTCCTGAAACCCGAATTCATAACATTCATCCTCAGCAGAATATTATAGGTGATGTTCTCAGTGGTGTAAGGACAAGGAATCAAATCAGAAATAACGAAAATGCTGGCTTGTATGCTGAGATACGAGAATCGGGACAACAAAATGATTGGTCTTTCGCCTGCTATGTTAGCCAAGAAGAGCCTAGATCTTGGAAGGAGGCATTGAAAGATGATTCCTGGGTGGAAGCCATGCAAGAAGAACTTCAGCAGTTTGAGAAGTTGGGCGTATGGAAATTGGTTGATAGGCCCGACCACTACAAGAAGATCGGAACTCGTTGGGTGTTTAAGTGCAAGAAGGACGACCGTGGGATTGTTGTCCGAAACAAAGCAATGTTAGTTGTTCAAGGCTTCAGTCAGATAGAAGGTATTGACTACAATGAAGTGTATGCACCTGTTGCACGTCTGGAGGCTATTAGAATCTTTCTAGCCTACGCATCCTTCAAGAAATTCAAGGTGTACCAGATGGATGTTAAAAGTGCATTTCTTCACGGAGTAGTCGAATAGGAAGTATATGTCGAGCAACCACCAGGGTTTGAAGATCCATTACATCCTGACAGAGTTTTACTACTTAACAAAGCGTTATATGGTCTTCATCAAGCACCTCGAGCCTGGTATGAGACACTGTCTACCTACCTGCTGAACAACGGGTTTAGACGGGGTTTGATCGATTGTACCCTCTTTATCAAAGAAAAAGGTGAAGATCTTCTGTTGGTACAGGTATACGTCGATGACATTATCTTTGGTTCTACCGATGATAAGTTATGCAAGGAATTTGAGAAGGTGATGCAAGATCGATTCGAGATGAGTGCGATGGGTGAAATGACGTTCTTCTTGGGTTTGCAAGTTAATCAGTCCGAATCTGGAATTTTTATCCATCAAACCAAGTACGTCGGAGACATCTTGAGCCGGTTCCAGATGTCCGATTCAAAGCCAATTTCTACTCCTCTTCCGCAGAATCACGGGATTACTCCGGATGAAAAAGGGGAAGCTGTGGACTCTTCACTTTATCGTGCTATGATTGGATCTTTAATGTATCTCACCGCATCAAGACCCGACATTATGTATCCAACGTGCCTTCTCGCCAGATACCAAGCGAATCCAAAGGTCTCTCACTATGCTGCTGTCAAAAGGATTTTTCGTTATCTGAAGGGTTGCCCTGACACCGGGTTATGGTACCCTAAGGATGATAACTTCGATCTCAAGGCTTACAGTGATTCTGATTTCGGCGGCTGCAAGAAAGATGGCAAATCAACTACAGCAGGATGTCAGTTCTTAGGCAATCGCCTAGTCACTTGGCAGTGCAAGAAGCAGACATGTGTGGCTACGTCTACATGTGAAGCGGAATACATTGCTGCGTCTAGTTGCTGCTCCCAGGTTCTATGGATCCAACAACAGATGCGGGACTACGGTTTTGAATTCCTAACTACTCCTATTTATGTTGATAATGAAGCTGCATTACAGATCACTAGAAATCCTGTACAGCACTCAAAAACGAAGCACATCGATGTTAAATATCACTTCATACGTGATTGCTTTGAAAAGAGACTTATCGATGTGGTTCACATTCATACCGATCACCAACGTGCCGACCTTTTTACCAAAGCATTTGATAAATCAAGATTCGATTATTTACTTTTGGTAAACGGCATAAAGGTGAAGCAAGAGTAACCGACATCGGGAAATCGTTTTTGTAAATATTTTCCTAAAAAAAAAAAAATATGTTTTTACTTTATTTTATTTTTGAATTTTAGGGGGAGAAAGTTTCAAGGAAAATACAAAAACATTGAAAAACCGCAAAAATACAAAAATATGTCTTTACTTTATTTATTTTCTGCATTTAAGGGGGAGAAAATTCAAAAAAAAAAAAAAAAAAAAAACACAAAAACAATAGAAAAACAAAAATGAGTTTCTTGGTAATATAAGAGAAAATGATATTACATCAGAGGTCGGTCGAAACATGTTTCTAGAAATCAAAAGAAAAGAAAATGATAAGTAACTCTACTAATGATGTACCGGTAGACTCACGATCATTTTAAAGTATGCAGGAGATATAAACATAACGAACTGAAAACCGCGTGGGAACCGCTCATTGGCATATGGTCTTGGTACCGAAATTTCGTTTGATAGATTGCCGAGGTTCTGAGATATTCGGGGTTTATGCTGTTTATCATCTGGGTATCATGGTTGTTTCTATAAAGGACGTAAGTCTAGATCTTCCATGATACTATACATACGTGTACATACTGCATTCGACCTCAATAAGTGATAAACAATCACATGTCCAATCAAATAAGTGATAAAATATCACATTTATCCGGGAGTCAAGTTCGTCTCTCTGCTGTACGGAAGTACTGACCTGTTCACGGACTTGCTCCTGTGCCCTCATGCATATGAAAATCAAGTTCCTCATCAATAAGTGATTTCATCACATAGGGCTTGGTTTTCAAACTCAAATAAGTGACTTGTTCACATTTTATATACGTTAAAAACGGATGATAAATGGTATACTCGCCAGTAAGATGACCTCTCGTGCATACCTTGATACGGGAATGTGTCGTGAGTGGATGAACACCGGTCGGTAAGTATAAATCATACCTTAAATGTATCTCAATGTATTATGATTACACTTGATCGCTGAGTTTAAGTGGATAACAATATCGGTAATTGTGGTAGAATACTTATCCACATCTGTAAAAGAATATTAAAAGGAAATATGTTTTGACAAAAGACCGCAAACTGATATGATTCTCTTCGCCAGAAACTCGCAAAAACATTGTTGTGTTTGTACATATTTATTTACTGCTTAACTTTAATGCTTAACTTTTATTGTTTTTTTTTAAACAGTTTTGTCGTTTGGTGCATATCAGCACGACATTAGCGGTGATGTCGTTTGATAACATTCAAAGGATATTAAAATTGTTGTCTTTTATTTTATCAAAATCCAAAAAGATTTTCAATTTAATCTTATTTTTGATTAACCGATGTTGGTACTCGATCAGATACCTGGCAAGCCGAGATACTTCATAAAACTGACCTTTGCAGAACTTCATAACGGGCAATTTTTCAAAACGGTCGTTTCTGAAAACTTTTAAGAATTTGAAGGGTTTGAATTGCAAATTCCCAAAATCCAAAGTGTTGGTGAAAATCTGATCCTTCAAGGAAGCAATGGCCCTCGAAAGATCAGATGGTCAATGAAAGTCAATCTTGATGCTCGAAAGATGAATTGGTCAACGAAGGATTTGACCAATTGGATCCTTCGAGCTGATCAGACTTATCGAAAGATGGATCAGGTCGAAAGATATCCTTCGAGGATCGTTTTTCGAGGTTGTTGAGGGTTCCCACAAATATCTGGCATCTTTCGATCCAGATCTGGATCCTTCGACCCAAAATCTCATCTTTCGAAGCACCTTTTCATCTTTCGAAAGGATAATGATCCTTCGAGGTGGTTCGCATTTCGAGGTCAGAGTATAAAAGGGGTCTTCTTCCTCATTTCAACATAACAGTTCAAATTTCATCATCACAAAAACCTCTGATCCTACCAAAACTCTGCCAAAATCGAAACAAAAGTTAGGCTATCAGGATTACAACAACAATCACGGTAGGATAATCCTATTACACTTAACAAACAACAACATGAACACCTCATCTGATCATGTGATTTTATGTAATGTGAATGTGTTGTAAATATGTTAGTGGTAGGTTTTGATGATCATAAGGTTTTATCTTGACTGATGTTCTGTATTACAGAGGTTTGTGTTGAATTTTAATGGTCTGAAAGGTTTTTGTGTGTTCTTGGGTTAATCGGTACATGTGTATGTGTTAGTTTTCGGGTTAGGATTAGTGTCCGGGGTTGGTTTTGATGTTGATATTCTTAAATGGTTTTGATGTTGATGTTTTTAAGTGGTTTGATGTTGATGTTTCTAAATGGTTTGAAACACACTTAAAATTCACTTAAAACATTCACCGGAAAACACGCTGATGAACAGTGCCACCAGAAAACATCCTACGATGATGTTTATTAACCTCGAAAGATGGTCTGCAAAATATCCTTCGAACTGAGACTCGAAGGATACTAAGCTTTTCGAAGGATCATCCTTCGGTTGATCAGATCTTTCGATTGATCAAAATATCTTTCAAAATTTATGATCTTTCGTAAGTTGATCCTTCGATAAGGCCTTTCATCTTTCGAGGAAAATAACATCTCTCGAGTCAAGTGTCAATCCTTCGATGTCTAAATGGAATCCTTCGAGGAAACAACACTTAGAAATTTTTCAAGAAACTGAAATCTTTCTAAGTGTGAAATCCTTGTTGACTGTTTGACAGTTTTCTCATTACGTGTCCTTGTTTTCATGAACAGAAATGGCACCGAAAGAGAAGAAGGAACGGGCAAAACCAACTAAGAAAGAAAAGTCTGAAGTTGAATCTATGTCCGAGCCAAGACACAACATGGCCGCGTATCTACAACCGGTAAACAAAGTTAGTCCGGAATACAAGGGGATAATGGAGTATCTTCATCGGGCACGAATCAACTATGCCATTACTACACAACACACCGCTTACCAGTCCCAGATCAAGGAATTCTGGAATTCTGCTGTGGTTGAAACAGTGAATAACCAAGAAGTGGTTAGAGGATTCGTTACTGAGAAACCCGTGGTGATCACCGAGAACACCATCAGAGCGCGTTTGCAATTGGGAGATCAACCAGAAGATTCGACTTCTATTGATTTACAGTGTCAGCGTGGTTTATTGATGAGGCTACGTTACAGCGATAATGTGCTAGCAAATCAGATAAACAAAGGGTTCATGCCGTTACGATACAAGTTTTTATTGCATATTCTTATTCACTGTCTGAGCAACAAACGGTCTGGATACGATTTGTCGCCTATTGAATTGACGGGATTGTTTACGGCTTTAATTCTGAACAAGCCGTTCAACATATCACATTACATCTTTGACAATCTGAAAGAGAATGCCCGCAGGCCACTTCCGTCAGCAAATCAACGGACGTCAACCAAGTTTTGGTTATATCCAAGATTCCTGCAAATGATGATAGATGATCAGATTTCGAATCTTCCCAAGGTTGAAGCAGATGTTCTACCAGTCAGGAGAACTTTCGAATGATAGATCCAATGTGGATTACTAACATGTCCAGGTCGGATATTATTATTCTTAAGGATCATGAGATCAACTACTTGGTTAGGGATCGTGCACAAGCAATGAAGTTTCAGAAGATGGCTTTGTATTGCTTCAACCTACTTGTGAATGCGGGAAGTGCATGGTCAACGCATCACTTAACGGTTGAAAGGACGTCAGAGACTTGAAGACACGAAGATCGAGACAAAGCTACAGCCAAGGGGGAGTTTGTTGGTGCACTTGTGTCTGTACTTTGTCTGTATTTTGTCATGATATAAAACGATGTCTTTTGTTAGTCTTATTTACGTCTTAGGTGTGTTAATATGTGTGTTTGATGTAAGTTTGACCAAGTCAACCATCCTCCTGGTTTGACTTGGCCAAACAGTTAGAACATGGTTTGTAATATGTTGTGTCGAAGGATGAGTCATCGAAGGATTGTTTATATCCTTCGATGAGCTCGAAGGATAAACCTTCGATGGATATAGATGGACCTCGAAGGATATCATCCTTCGAGGTACATGTGGATCTTTCGATAGTTTTCAGTTCGATAGATGATCCTTCGATCAGACTATCTGATCCTTCGACCAGACGACCTGGTTTGGGTATATATACTCATGTAATGTGTTCACTTTAGTGGGTGAGTGAACTTAGTCTTGTAGAGAGCGTATTTTCAGTTTGGTCAAGGGCTGTAACCGTGTCCACTGAAATACAAGAGAAAACTTTGATATCTCGTGTGTCTACCTTTCTCTTTGTAGCTTGTGTTCTCATATAAACTACCGGTTTGCATTCTAGCTTGGATTCCGCACTTGCTAGTGTGTTAAACATAACAAGGATAAGGTTTAACCTCAACCTCCGAGGGACCTACAGTGAACGGTTCACGAACACAAAAAAATTTGGCGAACGCGACGAAGGATAAAGATAGATGGCCCAGAGAGTAGAACTCGAACTTGAATCCCTTATTGTGGAACGGAGGTCGATTGTATTCTTGGATGTAAATAAAGAGAAATGAAAGGAAAATGATTCATAAACAAGGTGAAAATGGGTTTCGTAGTTTAATTGTCAGGGAAATAAAATAAATAAAAGTTTAATAATATGAAAAGTACAAATAAAATATAAGAAAGTACAAAGATCTTCAATTAAAACACAAACATAAAAACATAACGCAAATCAACGAATGTTCACGAACACCTTACCGAACGTTCACGAACACAATCGAACGAACGAGACCTCTGTTCATGTTCGTTCATTTAACTAATCGAACAAAATTTCTTGTTCATGTTCGTTCGTTTATTAAATGAACAAACATAAACGAACTTCCCGCCGAACGGTTCACGAACTGTTCGCTGAACGTTCGGTTCGTTTACAGCCCTACATCCAAGTGTTCTTTTGGCATGGAAGAAGGGAAGTTTTTAGGCTTCATAGTCACAAACGGCGGCTTTAAGGTGAATCCGGAAAAAGTCCAGGCAATAGAGCGAATGCCATCGCCGCGAACAATCAAAGAGATGCAACGGCTAGCCGGCCGCCTCGCCGCGCTTAACCGCTTTTTATCAAATCACGCCGCGAAGTCGTACCCTTTTATCAGCACTCTGCGCAACTGTGTGAAAAAGCAAGAGTTCAGATGGACCCCTGAAGCAGAAAAGGCTTTTCAGCAAATGAAAGAATGTTTGATCGAGCTCCCTACCCTGACTGCACCGTTTGAAAAAGAACCACTCGTACTGTACTTATCTTCTTCAGATAAGGCAGTAGGATCGGTATTACTGGTGGAGATAAATGGAGTTCAAACTCCAATTTATTACGTCAGCAGGGTACTCACTGACCCGGAAACGAGATATTCCACGATGGAAAAATTGGTGCTTGCGCTGCTACACGCCTCCTGAAGGCTGCACAGATATTTTACAGGGCATGTGATCACCGTATTACCAATTTCCATATCGGCACGATACTTCAAAAACCAGAAACATCCGGGCGGTTAGCAAAATGGGCCATCGAGCTGGGGGGGCCACAACATTCTGTACAGGCCGTGCCCAGCCATCAAGGGTCAAGTTCTAGCGGACTTCATCACAGAAGTCCCAGTTGAGAAAATCAAAGATTGTGAGCTGGTGGAGACTCCCGAAAAAGACACGACAAATGAGACTTGGATGCTTTATACTGATGGGGCCTCAAATGAGGACGGCGCGGGAGATGGATTGCGCCTAGTAAGCCCTGAAAACCATGAATTCACTTACGCCATCAAGTTGGATTTTAAAAACACCAACAACGAGGCGGAATACGAGGCATTTCTGGCAGGCTTGCGCCTCGCCATCAAAATGGGAGCTAAGAATCTACAAGCACACGTTGATTCACTACTGATAGCCAGCCAAGTTAACGGTATATACGATGCAAAGGGTGAGGTTATGGCCCTATATCTAGAGCAGGCAAAAGAGTTGCTTCAACAATTCAAGTCTCACAAGGTAATCCACATCAATCGCTCTGAAAAACAAACCAGCTGATGCTTTGAGCAAGCTTGCTTCAACCTCCTTTCAACATCTCGCCAAAGATGTAAGGATTGAAGTACTCAAGAATCCATCAGTGCTGCTACGACAAGTCAACGTGATCGAGATAGGGCAACCATCCTGGATGACCCCTATCATTCAATATTTGCAAGAAGGAGTACTCCCTGAAAGTAAAGCAGAGGCAAGGAAGATTCAGAACAAGGCCCTGCAATACGAAATGAATGGCGGTATCTTATACCGCAAGTCCTTCTTGGGGCCACTACTGCGCTGCGTGGACCCCCAAGATGCAAATTACTTGATCAGGGAGATCCACGAAGGGATCTGCGGCATCCATGCAGGACCACAAATGGTTGTCGCGAAGATTATGAACGCCGGATATTACTGGCCAGGGATGCATGTTGATGCCCTGAAGGAGCTGCGCAAGTGCGATTCCTGTCAGCGGCACTCCCCAAAAACCCTGCGCCCCAAGAACGATCTTATCCTCGTATCCACTGCTTGGCCTTTTCAGCAGTGGGGAATTGACATGGTAGGACCTTTCCCAGAGGCTCCTGGCGCCGTCAAGTTTATAATAGTGGCCGTCGATTACTTCACGAAATGGGTGGAGGCCAAAGCCCTCGCTT
>JARYGA010060065.1:0-44316 GCA_030545235.1 Helianthus tuberosus
TTTCTCCCCCTTTTTGGCATTATGTGGGGGTAGTTGATCAATGAAAAGAACAGTGGGAGGAGCAGTGCCAGTGGTGTTTGAGAGATGGGCCTTTATAGCCTTGATGTCTGCTTGTGTATTCTTGAACCTAGACTCCATTATGTTTCTCAGCTCTTGTACATGTATTGCATGTTGCTGATCAGTCATTTGTTTTTGTTGTTGGAGAAAAGGTTGAAATAGGTTCCATATCTCATTTGCAGCAGGTGCTTGTGGTGGAGCAGGTGCTTGAGGTGGAACAACAGTGGATTGCACTTTTTGTACTATCAACAACTGTTGTAGCATTTCTTTGATTTCTGCAAAAGAGTTATCCAGTTTTTCAACGCGTTCCGTCAATTCCAGGTACTTTAAACCATCACCCAATTTAATGGGATCATCTGATTTCCCACTAGCAGTGGTTGTAACAGTCGTTGATGCAGGGAGTGTACTCCAGACATTAACCACTGATGCCCCTTTTTCTTGGTACTGGGGTCTTCTTCCTTCAACACTTGATAGCCTTTTGATTGTACCAGAGGGTAAAACAAACTCACTGGTGGATATCAGAGGTGCTATGGAAGGAATTGCCTCCAAGGAAGTCTTATTGATGTAACCACTGTCCAAATGTAAACTAGTGGATTCAACACTTGTAGTGGCTGCTTCACTTGGACTACCACCAAGAGTTACTTGTAACTCAAGGGGTGTAACCTCCTCAGGTCTTGTTGGTGGGTTAGCTATGATTGATACATCAGACCCAGTCATTTGTTGGAGTATATTCTCATTGATAGGTGATTGAGAAGGACTGGTTTGTGCCTGGTTCAGATCAATAGCATCCAACAATAATTTAGTTGGTGGGGGAATTGTGGATGTGAGGTTGGGTATGGAAAGAGAATTGGCCCCGGGCATTGGGCTGTGGATGATGGAAGCAAGTGATTCCAGAGCATCATATTGTGGTGTCCCTATTTGTACAACCTGTTCTTTTTTAGAAGAAACAGGAGGAGTTTCAGCCATGGGTTGAGATATTTGTACCAACTGCTGTGAGGAAGTAGCAGCAGTGGTTTCTTGTGACTTTTGTGTTATCACTGGCATTTGCTCTGGTATCTCATCCTCCAGAGTTGCCTTTTTGATAGGTTTGGGGAGTTTTTCAGTTTTCTTTTGTTTTGGCTTTTTGTGGATTGTAGGTGTGGGTTTCAAAACAGTTGTTTTGCTGTTTTGATCACCTTGAGCAGTGGGCTCAGCAGCAGATACCTGAGGAGCAGTGGTAGCTGCTAAATTCTGCTCATGCACCTCTGCTTGTGTTTTGCAAGGTGTTGGCATTCTTGTGAAAGTTTCAGCAGTTAAGCTGTGTATTTGAAAAGATTCACCTTGTTTTATTGCGGAAGCATCATTCTTACCAAGTTTCTTTTCAAAATAGTAACTTAGAAATCTTGGAAATAGTAAGAATGCCTTTGTTTCAACATTTTTAACCAGATCATTAAAGATTTCCTGAGAATAATTAAAATTTTCTTCTTGAAGAATAGCATATCCCAGGTTTTGAATCTTTAATGGTATTTCATTAAAAGCAGTGGTTTTGTTTGAAACACACATTAGGAGGGTATGAAATAAAAACCTTGTTGCAGGAGGGAAGAAACCTTTTTGTAAGGTATCCCTCTTCATCATTGTATCTGCATACCCTCTTTCAAGAAAGTTAATTTTTAACTCGTTTTTAGGAAAGGAAGTTTTACCTTGCTGATCATCGAGTTGAAAGACTTCCGAGATGGATTGTGGTGTAATTTTGACAGCTTTACCCTTTAGAGAAGAGTTAATGGCTATGACAGTCTCACCTTGTTTGTCAAGGGTTACATTTTTCCAGAACTCTCTTTGGGTCGCCAAGTAAATTGGTGCATCTGCTATTAACAAAGTTTTATAATTTGATGCAGACATGATATCAATGATGGAGTCGAAAGCATCAGTGGTGCCGGGTTTTGTGAGAAGACCCAGAAGGTTGTGAGAAGGTTTGTGTGGGATTTCGATGGGTTTAGCCTTTTGAGAGGCCTCTTTGGAGGATGATTTTGAAGTGGATTTTGCGGAGGACTTCGATTTAATCATTTTGGAGAAGACGATCGAAGAAAGTTGTGAAGGAATTTGTGGAAATGAGATGAAAACTGCTTTGAGAAAGGAATTTTATGAATTCAATTCGACAGTAAAACCCTGTTTGGGGTTTTGAAAGAGGTTTTATGGAGAAAAAGTGAATGTTGACGTGACAGCGGTTACAAAAGGTCTGAACACTATGTACTGTCCACGTACCAACCCCTGATAAAATGAAGGACAGTACTTTTATGAAAACTACTGATGGAAGGCAGTGGTTACAACGGTAACAAATGGAAGCAGTGGATGATTTTTACTATCAGCAGATAGCACATCAGTGGATAAAACACTGATTTTGAGCATCAGTGCTTATCAGGAAAATGAGAGAACAGGGGTTGACTTTCAGCAGTGGACAAACTTTGAAGTAGAGCAGACTTTTGAACAAGCAGTGGTTATGGCAGACTTTTAAGGATTTTAATGAAAACTTCATTTTTAGCTATTTTTAAGGATGGATTTTTGACTTTCTGAAAACATTTTAATGCTTTTATTCATAGAAAAACAGGATTTTGCCTGTTATTCCATGTTTAGAATGCCAATCCTAGAGATCAAGCTTTCAAAGGTGGATGTGTCTAATGCTTTGGTAAGCACATCTGCCAACTGATCCTTAGTTGGAACATGGTGCAGAGAAATCAAACCTTTTTCATAGCAATCCCTCACAAAGTGATGTCTGATGTCAATGTGCTTGGTGGTTGAATGGGAAACTGGATTTTTGATATTATTTTCTGCTGCCTGGCTGTCCAACATGAGTGGTGTTTTTAAGGCAGTGATACCAAAATCCAGCAACTGATTTTAAAGCCAGAGTAGTTGGGTTGTACAGCTTGCAGCAGCTATATATTCTGCCTCAGCAGTGGATGTGGAAACAGCTGCTTGCTTTTTGCTTTGCCAAGACACTAAACAATTGCCTAGGAATTGGCACCCTCCTGAAGTGGACTTCCTTGTCTTGTCACATCCAGCAAAATCACTATCTGAGAAACCTGAAAGCTCAATTTTACCATCAGCTGGATACCAGATATCAAGTATGGGAGCACCTTTTAGGTATCTGAATATCCTTTTTACAGCAATAAGGTTTGAGTTTCTAGGGGCTGATTGGGATCTGGCACAAACACATGTTGCAAACATGATATCTGGCCTGGATGCAGTTAGGTACAATAAAGACCCAATCATGCTTCTATACAAAGTTTGATCAACCAATTCATCCTTCTCATCAGATATGACTATTTTATTAGTTGCAATGGGTGTACTGCATGGCTTACAATCATCCATATCAAATTTCTTTAAATGTTCTTTGGCATATTTGCCTTGATGGATGAAAGTGCCATTTTGCAGTTGCCTTACTTGGAGACCAAGAAAGCACTGGAGTTCACCCATTGCACTCATTTCAAACTCAGCTGTCATGAGTTGCCTAAACTCTTCACACATTTTATTACATGTGCTTCCAAAAATGATGTCATCCACATAAATTTGGACAATCATCAAATCCTTTCCTCTCCATTTTAAAAATAGTGTTTTATCTATTCTTCCTCTTGTGAACCCAATGGATAGTAGGAAGGTGGAAAGAGTTTCATACCAGGCCCTTGGTGCTTGTTTCAAGCCATACAAAGCTTTATTTAGCTTGTAGACATGATTTGGATTAAATGGATCCTCAAAACCTGGAGGTTGACAAACATAAACCTCTTCTTGAATCTTACCATAGAGGAATGCACATTTGATATCCATTTGATACACCTTGATGTTGTGGTTAACAGCAAAGGCCAGAAATAGTCTGATTGCTTCAAGTCTTGCTACAGGGGCAAATGTTTCATCATAGTCAATGCCCTTTTCTTGTCTGAAACCTTGAACCATAAGCCTGGCTTTATTCTTGACAACAATGCCCCTTTCATCAGTTTTGTTTTTGAAGACCCACTTTCTGCCCATAGGACTTACACCCTCTGGCAGTGGTACAAGCTCCCATACTTGTTGTCTTTTGAACTGTTGGAGCTCCTCTTCCATGGCTTCTACCCAGCTATTGTCTTTTAGTGCCTCTTGGTACTTGACTGGCTGATGGAGAGATAGAAAACCAGCAAAAGACAAATGTTTTGGGATTGACTTCTTGTGAGCACCCCTTCATTGATGTTGCCAATGATTTGGTCTGGTGGATGAGATTTCAAGAAGATTAACTCTCCTTGGTATGGAACAATGGCATTAAGTGGGGATGACTGCAGATGTGAATCATCTGAGCTAACCACTGCTGGTGACTTTGATGATCCAGCAGTGGCTTCAAAAGGTGGTGGAATAGGTGGTAAAGGGGTGGACACATGCTGACTTTGATCCACTGTTTGAGGACTTTTATCAACAGTGTTTGATGATGTGGAAGCAGGGGTTAAAGGGCTACTTTGGTCAACAACTGTTGAGGTAGCAGTGGTTGAGCTTTGACAGCTGTTTTGAACATCTGCTGCTCTTCCCATTATGACAGACTTTTGTTGAGGAATGATGATTCCATACCCATAGTCTGGTGATGAATCTTCTGATGGACCTGCACTGTTAGTCTTGACAGCAGTATTTTCAAAAGTAAATTTATCAAGATCAAACATATCTGCAGGATTTGTTGGGATTTTCATTGAGGAAAGTTCATTAAACTTTACATTCAAAGTCTCTTCCACTGTTTTGGTCCTTGTGTTAAACACTTTGTTGGCCTTAGCAGTGGTAGAGTATCCCAAATGATAACCACAATCAATTTTGGCTGCAAACTTAGAAATGGAATCTTTTAAGTTTAAAATGAAGCATGGGCAACCAAAAACTTTGAAATATGAGATCAATGGCTTTATTTTATACAGCAGTTCATAGGCAGTCTTTTGATGCCTGGGGTTGATTAAAACTCTGTTTTGGACATAGCATGCAGTGTTTACTGCCTCTGCCCAAAAAGTTAATGGCAAACCTGAATCAGCAATCATGGTTCTGGCAGCCTCAATCAAAGTTCTGTTCTTTCTTTCAACAACCCCATTTTGTTCTGGTGTTCTTGGAATGCTGTATTGGCTCACAATTCCTTTTGACACACAGAAATCATCCAACTCCTTGTTTCTAAACTCTGTGCCATTGTCACTTCTGAATATTTTCACTGGAAGGTCAAACTGCTTTTCAACCTGTTTCACAAAGTCTTGCAGAATCCCTGCAGTCTCATCTTTTGAGTGTAAAAAGTAAGTCCATGTAAACCTAGAAAAGTCATCAACAATAACCAAGCAATACCTCTTTTTCTTGAGACTCGTGACTTTAACTGGGCCAAACAAATCCATATGAAGCATTTGCAAACATTTGGTTGTTTTGGACTCATCAATGGATTTGTAGGAGCTTTTATGTTGTTTTCCTTTTAGGCAGGAAACACAATGCTCAGGACAGGTGAACAGTTTTTGAGGTAAACCTCTTACTAACCCCTGTTTTGAAATGGCAGTGATTGTCTTGAGATTTGTGTGTCCCAATCTTCTGTGCCATAGTTCTGTCTCTTTGTTTGATGCAGCTGAGAACAGACAGGCATCAGTTTTGGGGCTCTCTTTTGACATATCCACCACATAAACATTGCCACTTCTTTGAGAAACAAGTTTGGTTTTTCTAGTTTTTATTATTGCTTCAATCTTTTCAACCATTTCTGGTCCAACAATCCTACAACACTCCTTTGTGAAAAATGACCCATACCCCTTGTCACTCATTTATGAAACACTCAGGAGGTTGAATTTTAGATTGTCTATCAGATTGACATTTTCAAATTTTACATTACCAGACTGTACTGTACCAGACCCCAGAACTTTCCCTTTACTATTATTACCAAAGGATATATCACCCCCTCCATGAATTTTGAAATCTTTGAGAAGGGCTTTACATCATGTCATGTGCCTGGAGCCTCCACTATCTACATACCAAAGACTATCTAAGCATGCAGAAGATCCCTGCACATGAAGTAAAAGGATTAGTTCATTAGGGTCTCCAAAGCCAATTAGGCTTTGGATGGGGTCTCAACAGTGTCTGGGATGAGTTCAGATGCATGGGCAGTGGTTAGGTCAGGGGTTTGGACAATTTTAGGACTGTTTCTCTCTAACCACTGTTGTGGGTTTTGACCAATCACCTGCTGATATCCAAAAGGATGCCTGTTCACTCTTGGCTTAGAGGGCCTTTTGTAGGTCTCATAAACGTGTGGAATCCTTTGGTAAGATGATTGTCCCTTGCCCCTTCTGTATTGATTGGCAGGGGGTACATCAGTCACTTGAACATCTCTTTGGACAGATGTTTGATTCAGCTGTTTTGTAACAGCTGTTTGGACTGGCATAAACAGTTGTTGGTTTTTGGTGAATTTGACAGATGATGTTGATGGACTCAAAGATGTTTTAGCAGTGTACTCATTCTTTTTTACATCAAAGTTTTTGAGATACACACATGCTTGAGTTTTGTGGTTTGATTTACCACAGATGGTGCAGCTTTCAGCAGGTACAATAACACTTGTTTTGTTTAGATCATATGCTTTTAGATGAAAACAGTCTTTTGTTAGATGGTTTCTCTTTTCACAAAAATCACAAAACAGGTTTTTGATTTTTTCTCTTTTCTTCCTTTTCTCAGACTCCTTAGCAACAGAGTTTTGAACCACTGTTGGGATGTCTTTGATAGGAATGACCTTTTGTCACGGCCCCCGACCCGGTTTGACCCGTTTCAGGAGCCGTGGGACAGAAAATCCCATGGTAATTATTTAATTGAGTTAACAGCGGAAGATTTTAATAGGATCTTTTTAAAGCTGCAATTTCCCGATTATTTTATTTCACAATTCGGGATAAACCCCGGTAGTTTACAATCATATGATTTCACGGAGAAATCTTTATTTTTACAAAAACATGTTTCTTTATTTTATATTGAGCCACTTCCTTAAGCTTGTAGTGCTTCACGGCACTTTTCCTGGATCACAACAGATCACCTGAAACATGTTTGAAAAAGGTTTTGTCAGCGAGAAATACTTGTGAATCATTCTTTTTACTAAAACGACGTGTTTGTTATAATTTACGGTATTAAGAGCGATTACAATGTTTCTATATATCAACCAACTACCCACAGTATTTGTCACTCGACCATCCATTGGTAACCTCATTGTCCAATGGTGTCTGTGACTATGGTCATATCACCCCTTGGCTAACTCGTTGTCCAATGGTGAAGGTTATCAAGTAATGTATACAAAACCCCACATACCGGCTGTAAATTGGAGATTACAAAGACTTAATCCCTGTAATTATAACTTTGAAATAAATAGGGTTTTGAAAGTAATTTGATAAAAAGAGAATGACTCACATTGTAGATTTATATGAGCAGAGCTTAGCCTACTGATTAGCCTTTTAACCTAAATTTAATAACATGCACACGAACTCGGTTAGTAACTAATACAGCATTTACGATAACTCACGAGATTAAACCTTCACAACGAATGACAAAGTGCGATACTTAAACATCCATCGAATTTACGACGAATGACAAAGCATAAACCCTAATGTGGGCAGCACTTAAACATCCATTGGATAGTTTAATCGATCGGACATTGAATCGTAGCAGCGATCGAGTTAATACCCGGTATCGGAGCAGCGCCTTGCTAATATTGAAAGAAATTTCGACTTTAGAGTAGTGTACTTTCGTTTTTACGAAAAGATTTCGACACCAGTGGACTGTGCATTCAACAAGCTATTTATAGCTAAAATTGAGGCCTCACACGGCCCGCGTAAGCCTTCGGCTTACCTTTACGCGGCCCGCGTGGCCACCTAGTCTACGAGTAGGCTTGATTGGTCACGAGTAGGCTAGCCAGGTGGTCACTACGTGGATTCGAAACACTTATCCGGTCAACCTATGTTTGACGCGGCCCGCGTAAGACCATGCTTACTCTTACGCGGCCCGCCTGAGAACCATATTTCTTGTTTTCTTGGTTTTTCATGCACAGCATGGTTTTAGGGGTTCGGGATTATACTTACGGGTATTTTTAGGACAATATTGAGAGTCCTTACACCTTGACTTTAACTAGTATCAATCTTTTGTGTTTAAGAAATTTCACCTTTCTATCTTCTATCTGAAGAGGTTTCTCAACAAATTTTAATTTTTCGTTTACCTCTATATCTTGAAGAGGTACTACCAAAGATTCGTCTGATAGGCATTTCTTGAGGTTGGATACATGAAATACGTCGTGTACTCCAGCTAACTCTTCTGGTAGTTGTAAATGATAAGCAACTGGTCCTATACGTTGGATCACTGAAAATGGTCCTACGTATCTTGGACTTAACTTTCCTTTCTTACCGAATCGAACTATTCCTTTCCAAGGAGATACTTTTAATAGTACTTTGTCTCCTACTTGAAACTCGAGTGGCTTTCGTCTATTATCTGCATAACTCTTTTGACGATCTCGAGCAGTCTTTAATCTTTCCTTGATTTGTGTGATTTTATCAGTAGTTTCTTGCACTATCTCGGGACCTGATAATTGACTTTCTCCTATTTCTGCCCAACAAACTGGAGTTCTGCACTTTCTTCCATACAGTGCCTCGAATGGGGCAGCTTCAATGCTTGAATGATAACTATTGTTATATGAGAATTCAATTAAGGGTAAGTGGTCATCCCAATTTCCACCAAAATCTATCACACATGACCTAAGCATGTCTTCCAGAGTTTGGATTGTCCGTTCACTTTGTCCGTCTGTTTGAGGATGATATGCAGTGCTTAAATTTAATCGAGTTCCCATTGCTTCTTGGAAACTTGTCCAGAAATGGGAAGTGAAACGACTATCCCTATCTGAAACAATGGAGAGTGGAACTCCATGTAAAGATACTACTTCATCTACATACAACTTTGCCAACCTTTCCATGCTAAAGGTTTCTTTCATAGGTAGAAAGTGAGCTGATTTGGTTAATCGATCCACAATTACCCAAATCACATCATTACCTTTTCTGGTTTTGGGTAACTTAGTAACAAAATCCATTGTTATGAGTTCCCATTTCCATACAGGCATCTCTAGTTGTTGTAGTAGACCTGAAGGTTTCTGGTGTTCTGCCTTAACTTGTGAACAAGTAAGACACTTAGAAACATATCGAGCTATATCCTTTTTCATTCCTATCCACCAAAAATTATTTCTTAAATCTTGGTACATTTTATTGTTTCCAGGGTGCATGGTATATCTAGATTTATGGGCTTCTTCTAAAATCTTATTTCTTAATTCTCCCTGCTTAGGTACCCAAATCCTTCTTTTGTGGAATCTCCAAATTCCATCAGCTCCTTGTTCTATTTCTTTTATTCTTCCTTTCATTTTTTCAGCATCATCCTCGATTGCTGTTTCTTGAAAATGCTTTAGTTGTTCCATTAAATCTAACTGTAGATTTAATCTAAGAGCACGAACTCGTCGTTGTTTCTCATGGTACTTACGACTTAAGGCATCTGCAACTACATTTGCCTTTCCTTCGTGATACTGAATATCACAGTCGTAGTCACTTAGGATTTCCATCCATCTCCTTTGCCTCATGTTTAACTCTTTTTGCCCAAATATATATCTTAAACTTTTGTGATCCGTATAGACAGTAAATTTACTTCCGTACAGATAATGTCTCCAGATCTTAAGGGCAAAAATTATGGCTCCAAATTCTAAATCATGAGTCGTATAGTTTTCTTCGTGCTTTTTCAATTGCCTTGAAGCATACGCAATTACCTTCTTGCATTGCATTAGCATACATCCTAATCCTAGTTTTGAAGCATCACAGTAAACTTCAAAATCTTCAGTCCCTTCTGGTAAAGCTAGGATTGGGGCATTTGTTAACTTTTGCTTTAAAATCCTAAAAGCTTCTTCTTGCTTAGGTCCCCATTCAAACTTAACTGCTTTACAGGTTAGCTTAGTTAATGGTACAGCTATCTTTGAAAAATCCTTAATAAACCGTCTATAATATCCGGCTAAACCTATAAAACTTCTAATTTCCATTGCGGATTGCGGAACCTTCCATTTGGTAATTGCTTCTATTTTAGCAGGATCTACGTGAATACCTTCGTGATTCACCATGTGTCCTAGGAATTGCACTTCTTGCAGCCAAAATTCACATTTCGAGAATTTGGCGTAAAGCTTTTCTTTTCTTAACAAAGTTAAGAGTGCATGCAAGTGCTGACAATGTTCGTCCTGACTTTTGGAATAAATAAGTATATCGTCGATAAAGACAATTACAAATTTATCCAAGTACGGTTTACAGATTCTATTCATCATGTCCATGAATGTGGCAGGTGCATTCGTTAATCCGAAGGGCATGACTGTAAACTCATAATGACCATACCTAGTTCTAATAGCAGTTTTAGGTATGTCTTCTTCTTGTACTTTCAATTGATGATATCCGGAGCGTAAGTCAATCTTAGAAAAATATCTAGCTCCTTGAAGTTGATCGAAAATATCATCAATCCTAGGTAATGGGTATCGATTCTTAATTGTAACCTTATTCAATTCTCTATAATCAATACGCATTCTCATCGAACCATCCTTCTTCTTTACAAACAACACTGGTGCTCCCCACGGGGATGAACTAGGTTGTATGAAACCTTTACTTAGTAATTCATCTAATTGCTTTTTCAGTTCTAACATTTCTGTGGGTGCTAACCGATAAGGTGCCTTGGCTATTGATATAGTTCCGGGAATTAGATGAATTCTAAATTCTACTTCCCTATCTGGTGGTAATCCTGGTAACTCTTCTGGGAATACATCTGGGTATTCTAAATTCTAAAAGTTCTATATTTTCTTTTTTCAAAACCTTATCTATGTTAATAGAATTTTCGTCTGCCGTTTCGACTGTAAAAATCTGCCTAAGGTTGGTTAAGGGTAAGTTAAGAGCTTGGCAGAATGAAGTATTTATAAAACTTTGGTTTGCACCAGAGTCAAATAATACTTTTGCGTAAATGTTGTGAACTAAGAACGTACCAGCTATCACATCTGGAATGAGTTCTGCCTCCTGAGTAGTTAATTGAAAGGCACGAGCATTCTTCTTGATAGCTCCATCGGCTGGTTTAGCTTTATTGTCTGCTCGTTTAACCAACTTAGGGCATTCTGTTTTAAAATGTCCTGTTTCTCCACAGTTATAGCAGACCCTTGTTTTCTTTCTGCAGTCTTCTTCGCGATGTCCTGCGACTTTACAAAAGTTGCAGGTTACATTACATCTTCCATAATATTTCTTTTTGTAATTTCTGCAGAACGGCGGAGTTGAGGATTGCCCTGTTCCTCTTCTCTTGAAGCTGCTATTATTACCCGTACGAAATCCTTGGGAAATTTTCTGAGCCAGTTCCTTTTTCCTGTTTTCATCTCTTGTGCGTACCAGCTCGTCAGTTAGGGTGTTAGCTAATTCTACCGCATCGTCAATAGTACGTGGTCTCGCAGCTTTAACGATATTACGGATTTCGCCAATCAATCCCCAAATATAGCGAGAAATGAGTACCGGTTCTGGCGAAGCCAGTGTTGGTACCACTCTAGCATATTCAAAGAATGTCGAAGTATATCCTCGACAATCTACACCCATCATTCGATGATATAGGAACTTATTTGCCATTTGATCTTTTTCATATTCGGGACAGAATTTTCTTTCTACAAGACTCTTAAATTCTTCCCAATTCATGGCATAGGCCATATTTATTCCTTTGGCTTGAAGTACTGTATTCCACCATTCTAGCGCCCCTTCTTTAAAAAGATTTGACGCATACATAACCTTGTCGTCCTTGGCACATTTACTTATTGTAATCACTGCCTCGGTTTTCTCTAACCAACGCAGTGCCGCAGTCGCTCCTTCATTTCCTGCAAATTCAGCGGGTTTACAAGCAAGAAATTCTTTGTAAGTGCAACTAGGCGTTGCAGCTTTCATTTTCTTAGGGAGCGGAGCCTGCCGTGAATCATTATCGTGATTGGTATGATTACCACCTCCGTTTACACTATTACTGAAGTTATCTTCAGAAATACGTTTGCTAGGAATGATTTGTTGAGGTTCAACAGGTTTCTGGGCAGCAGCAAGTATTGCTGGAATAGCATTGGCTATTCCTTGAGCAACAATATTTTCTATATCTTGCTTAGTCATAAAGTGATCCTCCTGATGTTGTTCAGATTGGTTCACCTCGTTAACTGGTTCATTATTAGCGTTTTCCATCTGATAATTAATATATATAATTTGTTAGTATCGAATAAATAATAATCATAAAATAATCATACAAATTTCACAACACACATATAGTCAAAATTATTAATTTCTCGATTCCTATTATATATATTATGCATCCATACACACCATTATTTTACAAAGTTTTATTTTAGGTTATTTTATAAGATTATATTTTTCTATTTATTATACAACCACATTTCCACAAACCCACTATCCCTCGTTAGTTAGTATTTCAGTAACGACGTTCCCTCTCGTCGTATTTCCAGGAGATCTGTTCTCCTACTTCCCTGATCCTATTTCCTGCATCCACCAGCTCCTCGCCAAAGTGGCGGAGTTCAGCTAAATTTTCATTGCTCATTGGTGGGTTTGGTATAGGTTCTGGGTCGAACTGAGGGAAAAAGGTATAAGGACTGTTGAGAAGGTTTTGGAACTGCCAATCATTGGTCCACCACTCGTCCATTCCTAGAGGTTGGGTGTGGATTATAGGTTCTGGAATTGCTGGTTCCAAGTTCATTGGAAGTTGATTTTCAGCAGGATAAGGGTAGAGATTATTATTGACAGGCCTGACAGTATCACAGCTTGCTAATGCACGATCCAATTCCTCCTAAAATGGTAATTCATCGATTTGTCTAGAGCTTTCCCCAATTTCCATCTCTGTCTACCTAGAACCTTCTCCAATCTCTATTTTGTCTGCCTAAAACCTTCCCCGGCTTCAATCCCCTTTCCTTTATCTAAGGGATTTTCTATTTTGGGAATCTTCCTAGTTGCGGGTTTCCTTCTGCGCACACGCCTCCATCCCATAAATCTTCTCCTTTTCTTAGGCTTGGGTTTCTCCGGAGGTGGAGCGTTGAATTCCATAGGTTCTTCTATATCGGGTATGTAACCAGTAAAATCTCTAGAAACCTCTATTTTCACCGGATAGAGATTGAGATTTTGAAGGGCTTCAGATAAGTCATTCATGCTGTTTAGCATATATGCAAAATACACAAAATTGCTAAGTTAAAATTTTATAGCAAAATTTCATAGATAACCTTTAAATATTATTGCATACCGTGTGACTAATTTAATACAAAGACAATTGAAAATTAAAACACACTAGGGTTTACTGTAAATTTATTTATTTACTGGATAAGGTTTCTGGATTGTAGGTGATAAAGGTGTTAAAACTTGAGTCAGAGTATTTAAAGATTTGCATTTACTGCTACAGTGGCTAGCATATATAGATCTGCCCATTTTTCATCTAACTTGTCTTCCCATGGTGGGTTACTACCTAGTTCTTGGGTTTTCTGATTAACTTTCTTTTCTTTTGGTTGGGATTTCTTTATTTTCTCCTGACTTTTCCTAATAATCAAACTTCTTTTATTAGGAGAAAGTGGTTCTTCATATTGTGCCTTTCGAACAAATATTCCTTCTTCAGGATTTGCATAGTGTTTTGAGGATGATGATCATTTTTCTCTTGGTGTAGTATCTAATTTATAATAGATATCCGAAAGTCTTTGCTTACCCATACTGTAAACAATTATTCAAATAATAAAATACGTAATCACAAAATAGCAATCAGTAAAATTAAGTATTTTCTAAATACTTAATTGGCTTAAATCAGTGGCTCTGATACCACCTTTTTCTGTCACGACCCCCGACCCGGTTTGACCCGTTTCAGGAGCCGTTGGACAGAAAATCCCGTGGTAGTTATTTAATTAAGTTAACAGCGGAAGATTTTAACAGGATCTTTTTAAAGCTGCAATTTCCCGATTATTTTATTTCACAATTCGGGATAAACCCCGGTAGTTTACAATCATATGATTTCACGGAGAAATCTTTATTTTTACAAAAACATGTTTCTTTATTTTATATTGAGCCACTTCCTTAAGCTTGTAGTGCTTCACGGCACTTTTCCTGGATCACAACAGATCACCTGAAACATGTTTGAAAAAGGTTTTGTCAGCGAGAAATACTGGTGAATCATTCTTTTTACTAAAACGACGTGTTTGTTATAATTTACGGTATTAAGAGCGATTACAATGTTTCTATATATCAACCAACTACCCACAGTATTTGTCACTCGACCATCCATTGGTAACCTCATTGTCCAATGGTGTCTGTGACTATGGTCATATCACCCCTTGGCTAACTCGTTGTCCAATGGTGAAGGTTATCAAGTAATGTATACAAAACCCCACATAACGGCTGTAAATTGGAGATTACAAAGACTTAATCCCTGTAATTATAACTTTGAAAAAAATAGGGTTTTGAAAGTAATTTGATAAAAAGAGAATGACTCACATTGTAGATTTATATGAGCAGAGCTTAGCCTACTGATTAGCCTTTTAACCTAAATTTAATAACATGCACACGAACTCGGTTAGTAACTAATACAGCATTTACGATAACTCACGAGATTTAACCTTCACAACGAATGACAAAGTGCGATACTTAAACATCCATCGAATTTACAACGAATGACAAAGCATAAACCCTAATGTGGGCAGCACTTAAACATCCATTGGATAGTTTAATCGATCGGACATTGAATCGTAGCAGCGATCGAGTTAATACCCGGTATCGGAGCAGCGCCTTGCTAATATTGAAAGAAATTTCGACTTTAGAGTAGTGTACTTTCGTTTTTACGAAAAGATTTCGACACCAGTGGACTGTGCATTCAACAAGCTATTTATAGCTAAAATTGAGGCCTCACACGGCCCGCGTAAGCCTTCGGCTTACCTTTACGCGGCCCGCGTGGCCACCTAGTCTACGAGTAGGCTTGATTGGTCACGAGTAGGCTAGCCAGGTGGTCACTACGTGGATTCGAAACACTTATCCGGTCAACCTATGTTTGGCGCGGCCCGCGTAAGACCATGCTTACTCTTACGCGGCCCGCCTGAGAACCATATTTCTTGTTTTCTTGGTTTTTCATGCACAGTATGGTTTTAGGGGTTCGGGATTATACTTACGGGTATTTTTAGGACAATATTGAGAGTCCTTACACCTTTTCTTTTGGAGCTGTGACACCATCAGTGGTTGTAAAGTCCATAGGCTTGAAATTTTCAAGAATGTCACACTCATCAGACCATGTGGGTTTAAATTGGTATTTCCCAATTTTCTCAAAAGTTGAGGACCCCACAGATCTTTCCAAAGTGATTTTGTTACCAAGTTTGTCGGTTATTTTAACCTCTTGGCCATTCTTGTTGGTTGGTTTAATTTCAGATGAACCAGCTTGTTTTGCAGCAGTGTTTACAAGATCATCATATTTTCTATATCCTACTCCAAACTTGACATTGCTTTCAAGCTGTTTCTCAAGCATAACATCATACCCTTTACAAGATTCCACCCATCTTTCACAAGTGATCTGGGTGGACTCCAACTCCTTTTTGCAAACTTGGAATTTTTCTACCATAGTTTGGAGTTGAGTCTTGGTTATGCTCTGCTCTTCTTTGAGATTGCTGATTTCTTTGTCTATTTCAGCCAATTTGTTTCTAAGTTCTTTTAATAACTTTTCAAATTTGACTTCATCAGTTAAGACTTTATCCCTAAGGTTTTCATTTACCTCTTTGATGTTAGCAAATGCAATAATGCATTTGTCTGAACACAGTTTTTCAAGAACTTGAGGTGTTACCTTAGCAGCAGCCATCATGGCACAATCACATTGATGATCACCTTCTTCATCAGCTCTCACTTCTTCCTCACCTGCCATCTTCTCTTCCTTTTCTTCTATGTCTTCTTTGGACCAGGGATCGGTCAGTGGTTCAATCAGGGTTTCTGAATTTTCTCCCAGCAGTAGTTCACCAGCAACTGCAGTAACCACTGCTTCAGCCACTTTATCCACTGTTTCAGCACTTAGCTATTCACCTTCATTTTCTACCCCTTCTTGTATTGACTCTAATGCCATCAAACAAAATTCATCATTAGAAGGATCATAAAAAGCATTGAGTGCAAACTTTTCATCACCAAACTCATCAGGCATGCTGCTCCAGTCAACAAAGCCTTGGGTGAAAAAGCTTTGTTGATCTGGTTGTACCACTGTTGGAGCAGCTTGTTGAGGTGCAACAGGTTGAACTTGTGCCTAAGGTACAGGGGTTTGAACATACTGAATTTGTGGAACAGTGGTTTGAACATAATGCACAGGCACAGGGGTTGCAGCATAGTGAACAGTGTTAACATGGGCTGCAGGGGTATATTGGGTATAGTGCACAGTGCTTTGATGTTGTGGTCTAGGGTTTGAGCTAGGATGAGTTATTATCGGACCCGTGGTTTGACTCCTGCATTCCCTAGCAAAATGACCTAGCCTATTGCACTTGTAGCACTTAATTTTTGACTTATCCAACCCCACTTTTAAATTCCCATGTAACCCTGGGAATTTTCTCCCTGTTCTTTTATAGAATTTGCTTGTTCTTACACTAAGCAAAGCCAATTGATGCAAAATGTCCATCTCTTCTAAGTCAGTGAGATCAAAGTGTTGTAAATCATTGAGTTCAAAACACAAATTATCTGACATCTGGTTTTCACAATTTGCAGTGAAAGCATAATTTGCAGAGTGAGAATCAGGGTTGTTGAAATTTCCACCAGCAGTTATATCAATAAAATGATCATAACCCTGATCCTTACTACTGCTACCAGATTCTTCCTGACCAAAAAGAGTTGTGCTGCCAAATGAATAATCATCAGCAACTTTTCCAGACTCTTGCAACTTCTTTTTCTGGTTTAACTCCCTTTCATAGGTCAGGAGTCTACCATGAAGTTGGGTCAGGGTCAGATCTTTGAACTCAGCAGAGTTTCTAGTAACAAATGCAATGGTATCCCATTTTTCTGGTAGTGATCTAAGGAACCTGCTATTTTGAGTTGAATTTGGAAATGTTACTTTAACAAGCCTTAGTTCACTAATGAGACAACTGAATCGTTCAAACTGCTGAGTCAATGATTCACCCTTGATGTGACAAAATGTTTCGTACTGCTGATTCAGAATTTCCCTATTGTTTTCAATAACTTCTTCTGTTCCCCCAAACTGTTCCTTCAGTGCATCCCATAGCTCTTTGGCACTGTTACAATGTAACAGTCCAGCATAGATCTCATTGGGTAATGCAGATGCTATGATGCTAAATGCTTTGGCATCGAGTTCGAACTTTTGAAAATCAGTTTCAGTATAGTTTTCAGTTGGTTTAGGTACGAACTTCTTTGCATCCTCAGCACTTGGCACCATAGGAACATGGGGACCAAAAACAACAGACCTCCAACATCCAGTGTTCTATTGAGCAAGGATGTGACCCATCCTTCTCTCCCAGATGTTGTATTCATTACGTTTAAGCATGGGTGGTTTGAAAAGAGAGCCAATGTTATTCTTATCATCTTGGGATTATGACATCAGCCTGGTTGTTTTACAGGAACTGATTAATCAACTTTGATGGTGATTAAACCTTGCACTGTTTTTCAACAAAACGAACAAACTATCAGTATCAACGATTGTGAGCTGAACTATTTATGTCAAAATGATTGTTAAATCAAATTTGACTGTCCAAGCTCTGATACCAATTATTAGGATCTGAGTTTGGTTTTGATTGTGTTTTACGTTTGAATTAAGATGAACAATGAATGAGTAGTGCAGCGGAATATAATGGAAGCAAACTTTACACAATCAAACGAGAGAATTTCTTTTAACATACAAGTTTAACATTGAACCGAATGCTTGAATTTATTACAAGATTCAATTACAATTGTAAGTATGTAACAAACTCCCCCTCAGCCTGAGCTCACAGTGATTTGTTCGTGCAGGAGAAAGATGGTGAAGAGCTAATAGAACAGTACAGAGCACTGTTCTATTTATAGGCACGAGCAAACCACTGAAGCATCTAAGCTGACGTCACCATGAAAGTGACATCTAACCTCCTAACAAACTCTAACATCTGATCTATACAACCTCTGCTATACTAACTACTGTTGTACATTACATTTCATAATATAAACTAAACTACTGCTGCACCCTTCCACTGATGTGAACCCAGCAGTACTTGTTATGATTAGCAGAGCTTGACCCATAGTAGTAGATTGAATCAGCAGAGCTTTAGTCTTCCATCAGTCTTTGACTTGGACAGCAGTTGTAGGTCAGCAGTTTAGTAGAGATCAGTAGTTTGGAGGTCAGCAGATGTTGAAACCATTTTCAAGGGGAGAGACTTGTATACATAACATCTGCTTATTTTGGATCTACTGCTCTGATCCAGTTTTGGCTTTAATTATCTGTTCCTCTGATAGGGTTCAATCCCAACCGATATCTAGTATCATGAAGGAAAAGCAAATGTAGTAGCAGATGCTTTAAGCCGAAAGTATCATGACAAGCCAAAAATGGTACGTTCTCTTAAATTAAATCTACAAGTAGATTTAGATGATCAGATAAGAGAAGCACAAGAATCAGTAATCAAGGAGGATACTGAAAAATTAAAAGGTATGATTAAGGAATTAGAACAAGGAACATATGGAATTTGGAGATTCCATAAAAGAGAATGTGGATACCTAAATTAGGAAACCTACGTCATCGTATATTAGAAGAAGCCCATAAATCTAAGTATACGATGCATCCTGGAAGTGATAAAATGTATCAAGACTTAAGAAAAAATTTCTGGTGGATAGGAATGAAAAAGGATATAGCAGCTTATGTTGCAAAATGTTTAACTTGTTCACAAGTTAAAGCTGAACACCAGAAACCCTCAGGTCTGTTGCAGCAGTTAGAAATGCTAGTGTGGAAATGAGAATTTATAACAATGGATTTTGTTACTAAATTACCCAAAACAAGAAAAGGTAATGATACAATCTGGGTGATTGTATATAGGTTAACCATGTCAGCTCATTTCTTACCAATGAAGGAAACTTTCATTGAGGAACAATTAGCTAAACTATATGTAAATGAAATAGTTTCTTTACATGGAATACCTTTATCAATTGTTTCTGATAGGGATAGTCGTTTTACCTCTCATTTTTAGGCAAGTTTCCAAAAAGCAATGGGAACCAAGTTGAATCTAAGCACATCTTATTATCCTTAAACAGACGGACAAAGTGAAAGGACAATTCAGACGATGGAAGACATGCTTAGAGCTTGTGTAATTGATTTTGGAGGTAATTGGAATGATCACTTACCATTAATAGAATTTTCTTATAATAATAGTTATCACACAAGTATCAATGTTGCACCATTCGAAGCACTTTATGGACGAAAGTGCCGAACCCCAATCTGTTGGGTAGAAATTGGGGAGAAGCAACTATCTGGACCTGAGATAGTGCAAGAAACAACCGACAAGATTGTTCAAGTCAAGGAACGACTGAAAGGAGTGGTAAGTCCCAGGTATGTTGGACCTTTTGAGATTATTAGAAGAATAGGACCTGTAGCCTATCAGCTACAATTGCCAGAGGAAATGGCAGGAATACATGATGTATTTCATGTATCTAATCTTAAGAAATACTTAGCTGATGAATCCTTGATAGTACCTCTTAAGGATATAGAGGTAAACGAACAACTCAAGTTTGTAGAAAGGCCTCTACAGATTGAAAACAGGAAAGTCAAAAATCTCAAACACAAGAGACTAGTTCTGGTCAAAGTGAAGTGGGACTCCAAAAGAGGACCTGAGTATACATGGGAGCTTGAATAAGAAATGCAAAGGAAATATCCACACTTGTTCCAGTAGATCTCGAGGACGGGCTCTAAAACAAGGTGGGGAGGATATAACAACTCTAAACCGACACCCTCAAATTATTTCCGACACCCTAAAAATATTTAAAATATCCCAATATGTCCAAAAATACACCCCATACGTGAAAACGGACCCCGAATACCCTAAATAGTGTTAAAAACAATTAAAAATTGAAATTTTGGGTTTGTCGCGGGCCGCGTAAACCTCTTAAGGGTTTTACGCGGGCCGTTAGAGATCAAGAAGGTGGCGCAGCCCGGTGATGACACGTGTCATCATCGTGGCGGGTCTAGTCGATGATCCGGATAAGCTACGTTGTTGACCGGGTTTGACGCGGGCCGCGTAACCCTATGTTAACATTTACGCGGGCCGTGTAAAAGTCGAAATGTGGCAATATAAATAGCAGGCATCGGGTTCCAGCAAAAATCGTTCATTTCTTTCTTTCTAAATGTAATTCTCTCACAGTAGGCATTATACTCGGGTCTAATACCCCCCTAAATAGCGAAGTTCTGCTCCGTTGTAAGTATTATAACCCCTGGATACGTATTAGATACCCTGCCCGATTGATCTAGGGTTCCGTAACGGCTGTCGTGGTTCTGCCCGACGTAGTCGTTGGAATGCCGTCTCGGGGAGGGTATTACTAATGTTAAAATGGGTTATTATACTAACACACGTGCATTTATGTAAATTATAGATTATCACCAGGAAACCTTTTCGAAAAATCTAAGACAGCAATGTGAGTAATCTCCTTTTTGTAAATAGTTTTTACAAAACCTTAACTATTTCACAATGCAATTTAGCAGTGATTGAGTCTTTGTAATTCTACGATTACTGCCGGTATGTTGGGGTTTTGTATACAAAATATGACTAACGTTACCATTGGACGAAGAGTTAGCCAATGTGTAATATGACCCACCAGTCAGGATTGACAGTACTGAATGAGTAATTGGGTAGATATAAACATTGTAATCGCCCTCAATACTGTTAAGTTTAAATTAAATTAATGTTTCTTGATTAAACTGGGATTCACTCACCAGTATTTTCCACTGACAAATATTTTTAAAACGCGTTTCAGGTAACACAATGTGAAAGCCAATTAGAAGCCAGCTGGATAGCACTAAAGGCTTGGAAAAGTGGCTATAAAAGTTACCTAAATAAAGAAGGCGTTTTAATTAAATAAAATGGGATTTATCCCTATAAATCAGTTTGTAATGAAAACTTAGGTTTTATCCCAATGTGTTTATTTCTATAAAATGTGGTGTTTTACTCTGATAAAATATTTCCTAACTACGGTCCTGATGTAATTTCCGCTGCCAAATTAATAAACACCGATACCACCGACATTGAGTTCGCGGCCGCCCGTTCCTGGGACAGATAGGGGGCGGGGGTTGCGACAACTGGGTAATTAAAAATGTAAACTTAGATTTAGATTTTTCCGGTAGAAACCGATTTTGTCAATTAAATGAATTAGATGAATTAAGGAATTATGCATACTCTAACTCTGAAATTTATAAGGAAAGAATGAAAAACTTGCATGACAAACACATTAAACCTAATGAATTTCGAGTAGGAGATCAAGTTCTATTGTTTAATTCACGACTTCGATGGTTTCCTGGTAAATTAAAGTCTAGGTGGTCAGGACCTTTTTCCATCACCCATATTTTCCCACACGGTGCAGTAGAAATTAAATCTCGGAATGGAATTCCATTCAAAGTCAATGGCCAACGGCTGAAGCTCTATCAAGGATTCATTGAGGATGAAGAGGAAGAAATCTCGCTTCAAACGATCGAAAAATGAAAACACCAACATCATACCTTGTAAGTTACGAACAAACGGGTTGACATCTAAATCGGTAAGTCTTCTAACCAAGTTTTTTGGGAAACAAGGGCACTCACACGAGCACTTAAAAAAATTAAAATTGTCCGCCCACGGGGCCGTGTCCGCGCAACTGTCGGGATAAACCCCTTTTTCCAAACAGTTTCCTCATTTCCACACGCCCCGTTTCCCCGAAAACTCTCTGGTTCAGGCGATTTTTCTGCAAGATTTCGACGTCTCCTCTACTTATAACAACATCAAGGTATGATTCTATCATCATTAGTAGTTAGATTAAGCATTTGCATGTAGTTAAAACATCAAAAATTTGGGGAAAAATCTAGGGTTCTTGAATTTCATCCGGATCGAACCTCAAATTTTTGCATAAATCTGTTAGCATTAGTTTAGATTCATGTTATAGGAAGTAAATCCACTTGTATTGTTCATAGATTTGCCCAATTTCTCACAATAACCCCAAACCCTTGTTTTTGAACCGAAAAAGATAAAATCGAAGGGGTAAACGGTTTGTTTTGGGAAAAACGGCATTTGGGGTTTCATTTTCGGGGAAAACCGCCCCTACTGGACCAAAAAATTTCAAGTTTTCGGGACCGGGTCGAAAAATGGGATTTTTGGGAAACAGACGTCTGGACACGGGGTCGTGCTCGCTGAGCACGGGGGCGTGTCAAGCTTTTTTCTGACGAACATGGGGCGTGTCCGCTGAACACGGGGCCGTGTTCAGCCGACTGTTTTCAGTTTTCTCCGAAAATTTCACTGTTTCGTGCTAATTGTTTGGTGTATTCTTTCAGATGTCCAAGAAATTCACAAGGTTTAATGCAAATGAGCTGGATGCTAAAGCAAGATACGATGTGCTTCGAACTAGGCCGGAGGAATACCCACGAAAAGTATGCATGGATCTCTTAGCAGCAGTGAACCAGCTTGACCGGTTTAACAACCTAGTCACCGGCCCACTAAGAGCCGCCCTAACCACTCGACTTCACTCAGTCCACGAGTATAATCTGGAATTCTATAGCACATTCGTGTTCAATTCGAGAGCTGACCCATTTGATAATGATGGGGTAGAATTCAGATGTGGAGGGACTAGGTACTTTATCTCAATGGCGCAGTTTGGGTCAATAGTTGGGTTGTATGCGGAGGAAGATGCGGGTAATGAAGTAAACACCGGAGGGTTACGTGAATTATCAGAAAACCAACGCCAAGCCGCTTGGGCTCAAATAGGAGAAGGGCACTACAACCCAAGCAGCACTAAGAGCACTAAGTTGAGGGACCCTCTTTACCGTTACATCCATAGGGTCCTCACTTACTCACTTAGCCAAAGGCATGATAGCGGTGGCGTTGTAGGGTTGAGAGATCTGGTGGTCCTTCATTGCATTCATACCCGCACCCACCTTGATGTTCCGTACCCCATGCTCAGAAACATGCATTGGAACCGGTTTGCTACTCCACCAACCCATATCTTCTTCAGGGGGTGGGTATACCGTCTCTTCAAGCATTTCGTGAACATGCCCAGGTCTTTTCCAAAAGAGCCCATGGTCGGGGAGAGTGGACATAAACATCTGCCGCTCCATGAACTTGATTTATGAAGCCGAAGATGGGACGGTTAGCTTCCAAAGAGTCCAGGGGCATGCATGGAACCCGCAAGAGGCACTCGTCCTTCGCGCTCCACACTTTCAACCACCTCCTCAATACCAATACCAATACCAATACCAATACCAATACCAGCCCCAAGGTGATCCGGGCCAATCCTCCTCACAAGGAGGCAGTTTTCCTAATTTTCAAAGCTTACATGACTTATGGCAGGAAAACCTCATGTGCACCAGGAACACCTATAACATGGCGAGCAACACATACACCCGGGTCGGAGCAATTGAGAGAAACATCTCCGACATACAGGATGACATTGGGAGCATCCGGGAGTACATGGTGGGGCATGGAGGAGGAGATGATAATGAAGACGAGGATATGGACTAGGCGGGAGGAGCAGAGGTAGGAACAGCTGGTTGGAGGTCCCACAGGTTAACCCTCTTTTCTTATGAATAATTTCCGGCCTGCGTGCCGTGTGTTGAACAATTTACTTTCCTTTAACACTTTTTACTTTCTGCATTTATTTTTCTTTTTAACTTTGTGGTATAGATGTTTGAACATTGGTAATTTAGGATGTTTGCTATGGTTTGGTGTAGTGTTTACTGATAAAACAGGTACATACGAGGCTTAGAGTACTAAACATTAGTACTACTAAAGCCAGGACAGCAAAACCGAAGCCAGAAACCTGTTTTTCACCTTTGCAGATTGTCTACACGGGGTCGTGTCCAACCGACACGCCCCCGTGCCCATTGCCCCAGACCTGCTGTTTGTAAAAATTCTGCAGATTTTTTCCAGACACGGGGTCGTGCTCAGCCGACACGCCCCCGTGTCCACCTTCTGTAAGTTATCGTTACTGGCACTCTGACCACGGGGTCATGTTCATCCGACACGGGGCCGTGTCCAGATGCCCAGTAACATAAATTTTGCTTTTTCACACCTTTTTACACATTCAATCAACCTAAAAACCTATTTTTGGGACACATTGAGGACAATGTGTAATTTAAGTGCGGGGGGGGGGGATGCTAAAACCTTGAATCTTGCAAGTTCTAATTACAAGCCTTACACAAAACTCTATTGGAACAGCTAATCACCCCAAATTTTTTTCATTTTTTTACTTGTCTACGTTTAATTTGGGAATTTCAAGTTCTAAAAAAGTTATACTTTTACAAATTTACAACCGATAGCGTCGTGATAAAAAGAACCAACATAAGAAAATTATGAAACGGCATGACAAGTTTAGTTAAAATTTGATTATATATACTTGATCACATAAAAACCCATTCCCACAAAAAGTGAGTTTTGAGCCTTTATTGAGCATACAAATACATATCTTTAAACTAAATGCTCATTTTTTGTTTCTTGTGTGAATAGCCGCTTGGTTCTTACAACTCTAGAACTTGCCACGATGATAGATTCCCGGTCCTTACCAACTTAAACCCGAGTAAGTAAATGATGGAGGCATTAGGACTAACCCTTTTTATTTCTACACCATTATTTTTCTTTTTTTTACCACCAACCCAAAATCCCCCTAGCTAACCCCTTTGAGCCTAAACCTTTTCATTTCTTAACCGAAAACAAACACCCTTTTACACACCAAAACCCTTTTTATTTTTAACCCTTTATTTTAGTAACAAAACTCGGTTTTTCCTATGACTTCCTTATCAATATATATATATATATATATATATATATATAATTTTGATGATGAAGCCAAAAGAAATAAACAAACAAGTTTATCAAAAAAGAACTTTGTTTGAAAAAGTGCTTCATCAAAATAAAAAGTTACAAAAAAAAAGAAGTCTTACGAAAACCGACGCTTTTTACGCCTTTCGCCCTTTTACTAACCACTAACCCAACCACCCACCTTTAACCCAAGCCTAACCCTTCACCCAAAAGTCCTCTTGATATTTACAAAGGTGTATAGTTAAAAAGGAGGAGGATTGATTGCTTGGCAAGCTTATGGTAGGAGTAAGTTCCACGCCACTCTCGAGTGATTCACTAAAATACATCTTCGGCCGAGTGTTAAGTGATCCCCCGTGAGGTATGTGAACTTGTATATAAATAGAATTTTAAAAAGGCATGTTATGCCCTAATAAGTAGTTTGTCTTTTGTAATGTTTTAAATAAATCATGACGAATAGGATTGTAAATAAATAAAAATAAAACTTAATAAAGAATCTTGGAAATCCCGACACTCTTTGACAAGCCCAAAAACCTTCTCTTCTACCCATTCCATTTGGGAGTGTATAGCCACATTATAAAGAGTTTTGCTTGAGGACAAGTAAAGATTCAAGTGTGGGGGTATTTGATGTGTGCAAAACGCAACATATAAATTACATCAAATGAGGCATAAAACTAACCCTTTTTTAGTACTAATGTTGGAAAAAGTGTGCTTTTGTCTTCCTTTTGTATTTTCAGGGTTAAAAGAGCTTAAGTGAACAAAAGAAGCAAAAATACAGCCAAATCCAGCATAAATACAAGAAAAGGAACAAATGTGGCATGCCCGACCCCTCGACAGCATCTTCCCAAGCAAAAACAGGAAAACAGAAGGCTGGACATGCCCCGTGCTCAATGAGCACGGGCGCGTGCCCAAGTGTCTGCAGAAAAGACAAAGCTGTAGAAGCTTCTATCACCCACCACGGGGGCATGCCCAGCGGACACGGGGCCGTGGTCAACTCTAAGATTCGCAGAATCTGGGGAAATCTTGATAGTACAGATACGCTTCTGCACACGGGGTCGTGCCCAGCGGACACGGGGGCGTGGTCAACTAATGCAGACAAACTGCAATTAATGAAGAAAGAGAAGGAGGATGGACACGGGGCCGTGCCCAATGGACACGGGGCCGTGCCCGAGCTGCTGTTCAGGCTATAAATAGGGGTGCTTGGCTCATTTGCAAACCATCCCTTGGCACACCACCTCTCTCACACTTCACCCACCCACCACCACCATCACAACACCATCATCCACCACCATCATCCATCATCCATCATAGAGTGTGTGAGTCGTCTCGGGATCCAAGATTGATCGTAAGAGTTCTTGACAATCAAAGGCCATGTTTGCCTAAGTCTCTTACATCACTTGGTGAAGACAAGTGTCTAGTGTAATACTTTTTATTTTTAATCTTTTCGCACTTTTTATTTGGTTATATATTAATGACTTTAATAACTAGTTTCTTATGTTGAAGGTGATTCTTCCTTATCGTTTGTCCGTGGTGTCTTGGCATTATTTTACTGTCTATATAAAATAAAAGATTTTCACCATTCATATCTCCACGGTCTATATGGAGGTATGTTGGCTACCTGGTCGGGGGTTAAGGGAACGGCTTGATAAGAGTCTTTCCTTGTTCAGTGTATAGATCCTGCAAGGACCTGGGTCAAATTTAGTAGGACCTCCTTCAATACCCACCGGTATTGGATGGCGGGGGTCCAAACTCTTTGATCCCCTCATATGTAAGCTACTATTAAAACTTTAACCCGGCTACTTAGGACTGTATCCCTGCTGACTCAGACTACTTAGCCGAGGGTAACGTCACCTTCAAAAGAGGGGCCTACCACATTATTCATTAATAACTTAATTAATTATCTTTCAATAATCCAACCCTTTAGGATTGTATCCTTGCTGACTCAAACTACTGGGTTGAGGGTAACGTCACTTTCAAAAGAGGGGCCTACTACAATAACTAAGATAATCTCTTAAAAAGTGCAAAAGTGCGGAAATAATCAAAGGTTACACTAAACACGAGTCGGATCCAAGTGATTCATCTTGTCTATCTGTTTTTACTTTTATTTTTATTTTTCAGCATTTTTAGTTTTTATTTTCTAGTTTAACATTTTTCTAAACTTTTGATTTGATTTGAAGTTGAGGATAAACCAGTATTAAAAGCTCTTGTGTTCTTGGACGACCTCGGTATCTTACCAACACTATACTACGCTCACGATGGGTGCACTTGCCCATATGTGTGTTTGATGTTAGTAACATATCGTGTTTTATAAATTTAAAACTTGACTAACGTGTAAAAAGGGCTAAATATATATATAAAAATATACGACACCACACGCGCATCATAAATACAGGGTAGCAATTCAAAACTATATAAGATCAACGGTAAACCCTTTAATCATTTTGTTTTCATTGCACCAATTACCACAAATTACTACTTATTTCTACAATTAGAGCATGTGAATTATGAGATAAATAATACATTAGCACATATCATGCTTACCTTACACTAAGTGGTGGTTACTAGAGAGCTATCTACACTCTCTGCCTTTATTACGATATATCCCATACTATTGTGCACACCAACTTTTTGCTACTACTGAAAGTGAGGGTGGATATTAATGTCAAATTCATAAGATAAGTAGGGATAGCTTCTTTTGCCATCATATTGATAAACTGGCAGATATATTGGCTAATCATATCATATTACAGAATTTTATAAATACTGGCCAAGTCTTATTAGGACTTTTATATGCAACTCATGGCTTACATATTTTTGCTATTGTTTATCATGGCTGCATTTGACATCATTTTTAAGGTACTACTGTTGTTAAAAGAGAAGCATGACGAGTTCATGTTGAGGGAGCTTGTGAAACGATGGTCAAAAAACATAAAATAATGGTTACGTGGCTTTCGCGGTTTTACCGTTATCTTGATCGCTGTTTTATTACTCGAAGGTCCCTACCTGCCCTAAATGAAGTTGGTCTAACTTGTTTTCGTGAATTGGTTTGTATTTACTTCAGTTACTTGAGTACACAGTTCTTTACAGGTGTTGTTGGTTTTTTTTTTTTTTTTTTGTTGCTGATGATTTTTCATATAGGTTTATGAGGAGACTAAGGGTAAAGCTAGAGATGTTGTTATTGCCCTTGTAAGCTATTTTTTATTCATGCACTGATTTCTTTTGTCTACCGTGAAGTTGATATTAATAGTGGCATGTTGCAGATTGATAAAGAACGAGAAGGAGAACAGATTGACAGGGCATTATTAAAGAATGTTCTTGGTATATATGTTGAGATCAGGATGGGACAAATGGAGTGCTATGACGATGACTTTGAAAATTATATGCTTACTGATTCTGCTGCTTATTATTCTCGAAAAGCTTCTAACTGGACCGTGGAAGATTGTTGTCCTGATTACATGTTGAAGGTTCAGTTTTTAGAAGCGGTTTACTGTTGTTCTTGCTATTATCATTGTTTTGTCAGTGGTGATGTGATTTTGAAACATTTTCTTAAACTGAGTCAGTTTTGGTTGTTTATATATGTCTGGTAGATTAAGCATGAGCATTTAACTAGAAAGGTGATGGGTCAGATGGGTTGAACGGGTTGAAAGTCATTTAGACAGTATTCACACTTGTAAAACTGGTAATCCGCTTTACTAAAGAGATTAATATGGATTTTAATATTTAGCATGCAGCGAGCGCAGGGAGAAAGGGCGTACAAGGGGCAGAACCGGGCTTGGTGCTGAGGTGGACTCTGAGAGGTAGAATCGCATACGGTGCAGCAAGAGGGCTCGAATATCTACACAAGAAGGTCCAACCTTCGATTGCTACAGGCAACACCAAAATTAAGTGAGGACAAAGTAAAGCAATGCATCGATCCAAAGTTAAACAATGACTACCCCCCAAAAGCAGTTGCAAAGGTCCATTCTATTTTCTTCTATTTTTACGATTTTATTAGGGTTAGGTTTCATCTCTGAAGTGTTATTGTTTGTGCTCATACACAGATGGCAGCAGTTGCAGCATTATGTGTTCAATATGAAGCGGATTTCAGGCCATATATGATGATTGTCGCGAAGGCTTTGGAGCCGCTTTACAATGCAAAACCAGCAGGCTCGAATCTCAAGCTTCTCATTAAATTACACGGTACATAATTTTCATATTCTTTATAATCTTGTACTCGTGGTCTCAGAACCTAAGATAAATTTGGTGTTATTTTCGGTTATAGGGAGAAAGGGCGTACAAGGGGCAGAACCGGGCCCGGTGCTGAGCTGGACTCAGAGAGTTAGAATCGCATACGGTGCAGCAAGAGGGCTCGAATATCTACACAAGAAGGTCCAACCTTCGATTGTTTATCTGATTATTTGCGAGTCAAATAAGCTGTTTTTAATAAGAATTTTTAATTTACCTAGGTGTGTCTGTGCATAAAATTTGATTTTAAAAGGAATAATGTATGTGCAAAGAATTTGCATCAGGTATGATTTGCGCTATTTTGAAAATTTTACCGGTTATATTTATGTATTTGTTTTTTATTTTATTTTATTTAAATTTGGCGATTTGATGCAGGGTGGAAGCTTAGGGTCTTTTTCCCCGGACATAAGTAGGCTGTTGCAGTTTTGTGATGAACACGAAGATGGTGTAACCAGTGGGTTAGCTGCCCCCAAAACCCGACCCAGATGCTCACAACATTAGTCCAAATTCTATTGTGAACAACGCGGTAAATGACATTACCCATGTGAAGGTGAATACGATAATCATAAACATTGTTAGTTTTCTAATTGAAATGTGTTTTGAGTAGGTTAATAACTTACCGAAGCATTTGTAGGGAGTGTTACCCGAACTTTGGGTATTCCAAATACCATTTTTTTTCTTAACTGGAAGTAAAGATGGGGATGTAAAGCTTTGGGATGATAAAAGAGCAAAATTGGTATCACTGGCCAAAAATACATGATAGACAACCTTCATTCAACCGCTCAAGAGGATTTGGAGTGGTTAGGGTATACCATTTTTACCCTTTTAGTTTAATTTTTTGTTTAGTAGATAATAACATGAGGTTTACACTTGAATTTTAAATTAAAGATTGAAACACTGTGATAAATATTTAGGTTGTTTCAAATTGGGTTTTTTTTCATGTGGTGGTGATGGTTCAGTTAAGGTGGTTCAACTTAGAGAATTACTATGATCCACATGGCCCATGGCCTGTACAGTCCAGTCCTGTAGCCAACCTGTGACCCATGGTTGGTTTTTTACTAATTTCTTTCAACCTTTTTGGATAACAATAACCCGAATGGTTTCATTCAGAAGTGAATGGGTCAAAAGTGTGTCATGCATGGTTGAAAGTTGATTCGATGAATGCTATAAATTTGCAGGGCAATGGAATGGGTGAATTCTTTGTATCGGTTAAATTTATAAGCCTTCTATAGTCTTCTTGGATATTATGGTTTGGGATTGGTTCTTAGCGACTTGCTAATAAGTGGTCTGGTGGTGGTGTTGAATAGAATGTGGGATTGGTTCTTAGCGACTTTGTTACTCACCTGCATCTTTGTAAGATTTAGTCATCAAACATGTTTTAAAAATGTGGAAGGTATTTTTTTAAAAGAGGAACCTGTTGGTTTATTTGTTATTTAAAATGATTGTGTTAAGGTTTCGGTTTATTGTTTTAAAACGATTAAACATGTTTGTTATTTATTTGTTATTTAAAAGATGTTCCCTTTTTTTATAATACATTTTTAATAAACCTTAAAAAATGTGTATTCATTCGTCGTTTAATAAAATGTGGTATGTAAATTTTTTAAAACCACCCATGTTTTGCCACGGGGTTACATGGATCTTAGCATGAAGAGATATCAGGTTATAAGTCATAAAAAAAGAGTGAATTGCAAGGATTGTCCTTTATCTTTATACCAATTTGCAGGCGCTGTCCTTTATGTTTAAAATTGACGAGTTTTGTCCTTTATGTTTTCAAATCATACACGTTTTGTCCTTTAACCCTAACCCAAATAATTTTTTCTGTTAAATATGGTCATGTGCCTTACATGTGAGGGCATTTTTTTCATTTCACCTTTAAAAGGACTAATTATGTAAGTAACTTTAAAAATTAAAAAAAAAGATTAATTAAATAAAAAATTATATTAAGATACTTTCTCATTCCCTCTCTGTAATCTGTATAATTACTTAACCATCACCATAAACCATCTACCACCACCATCCACCTTACCGCCAACACTTACCACCACCTACTGCTATCACCTACAACCCAACCCACTCAAAGTCTCTCTCTCCCAACAGTAACCCAATAACAACAATTAACAATGAAACCCACCTATCTCCCCTTCTCTATCCTAAACCCCCAAACAATGAACAATCAAATCCCACATCTTAAATTCAAATCAATACACAAATTCATCAGTCCTCGTAGTTTCTCTTAAATCCGACCAAAGTCAAATCAAGACACAAATTCATGAGATACCAATTCGCAGTTAACCACATCCGAACCACCATATCTATCTCAGATCTAGGGAACGAACTGAATACAGAGCGATCGGGTTTTGAGACGAACCACCATATCTCTCAGATAGTCAAATCGAGGGAGGTGGTCGTTTTAACACCACCATAGATCTGGTGGTGGCCGCCACTGCCTTTCTTCTCATCCTCAAATCTGGGGCAGTGGGTGGTGATTGCGAGTGGTGTGGTGGGGCGGTGGAGAATTGATGTAGAGAGAGGGGGTAGAGGGTGGCGGTTGTTTGTGGTGGTTGGTGGGAGGTGGTTGTGAGTGGTGCGGTGGGGAACAAATGTAAAAAGAGGGGTGTTGGTGGCGGTTGCTTGTTGTGGTAGGGATGGACACATGTAGAGAGGGATAACAGTAGAGAAGGATAAGGGTGAAAAGACAATTTTACCCTCATATGCATTGCACATGACCTGATTTGACAGAAAAATCTAACTGGGTTAGATTTAAAGGACAAAACGTGTATGATTTGAAAACATAAAGGACAAAACTCGTCAATTTTAAACATAAAAAACAGCGCCTGCAAATGGGTATAAAGATAAAGGACAATCCTTGCAATTCACTCTAAAAAAAATACATTTATAGATATAGATTTTTTTTTAACAAAACCCATAACCCGTGAAGCTCACGGGTATATAACCTAGTTTAACCAGACTTGAAATCGAGGTCACTAGCTAGTTGGTTAAAATATACTCTAAATCTCATTGAACGATATATCTGGAATTATCTATTTCAGGGGCTGTTGTGTAAAACAAATTATGTTTAGGGATTAGTTTGCAATAAAATAAAAAATAAAATAGATATAATCTTTCTCCCTCTCTCAAACTGAATGTCTTTTCTCTCTCTCTAAACTTACAGTTCTCTCTCTCTAAACTTACAGTTCTTCTCTCTCTCTCTCTAAAACAATCTGAAGGGATGACGGAAGTGAAGGGTGGTTGTGGTGGTGGGTTAGGGGCGGCGGTGGTTGATTTGGTGGTGGGTGAAGGTGAGGGGGTGGTTGTGGTGGTGGGTTAGGTGCGGTGACGGCAGTTGATTTGGGTTCGGGGGTGGTAGTGGTGGTGGGTTAGGTGCGGTGACGGCAGTTGATGGGTGAAGGTGAAGGGGTGGATGTGGTGGTGGGTTAGTTCGACGACGGTGATGGTGGTGATCCGGTGTGACAGTGATGGTGGTGATTCGGCGGATGGATGGCAGTCACACTTTCAGGTAAGAGAACCCTAGCCCCTTTATCATTTCCTCTCTCTTTCTCTCTCTAAAACCAGTCACCGGAGATGAAATTCCGGCGACGTGGTGACGATGATAATGTTGATTGAGATGATGATGACGATGGAGAATGGCAATGGTCGAGGTGGGAAGACGGTGACAGCAGGTAGAGATTTGGTTGAGACGGTGGTGGGAACTCCGGTTCACGGTCATAATAGTGGCTTTTATGTGTTTAATGATATTCTTGTAACAAGCTATTTGATTAGATCTGAACATATGTCTATTGATTAATTAGAATTTGGATTTTTGATATAAGTCGTGGTGGTGATTTGGGGGGTTTTGTTTATGAACGATTTGAAGATTGGATGATGTTTTAATTTGGGGGGTTTTGTTTATGAGTGAGGTTGGCGATTCTGAGTTGAGAGAGTGAAGAGAGAGAAAGGAGAGAGAGAGAAACTAATGACTGAAGAGAGAAAGGGGTATAATGTTTTAATTTTTTTTTATTTTTTCAATTAAATAGATAAAATTACTAAAGTACCCTCATCTGTTTTCTAAAATTACAAAAATACATTTATTTAACCAAAAAATCTAACTGGGTTTGGCCTAAAGGACATAACTTGCAAGATTTGGCAACATAAAGGACACCGCCTGTCAATTTTTTGGCTAAAGGACAGCGCCTGAAATTTGATGTAAAGATAAAGGACAAAACTTGTAATTTAGTCAATTATTTAGTTTATTCATGATCTCAAACAGAGGTGTGAACTCGCCGGAGATGATGGATACAAACTGAGTTGGTCTACTTTATGTGTTTAGTCATACATAAAGAAAGAAGGTCCCCGGAATTTTTAGGTGTGCCGAAGTTGTTTGTCGGGTATGAAGAAGAGGTGAGGGTGGAGGTGGATGTTGATATAGTGTTTTATTTTTTATTTTGAGAGTAAACTTTCGTTTTCTTTCTATGGTTTGGTCGTTTTAAGTGTTTTGCCCTAATCCTTTAAAAATAGTCATTTTACTCCTTGATGTTTTCCTTTTATTTCCGGTTTACTCACTAACCCAATTAAACATTTCAGTTAAAATAAGGGTATTTCGGTAATTTTATTAATTTCTTAAATCTGTTTTTTGGAATTTGCGACTCCAAGCAAGGCCTAGTAGTCTTTATATATCCAGTTTTGTTATTTCCGATCCGCATTTGGATCTTTAGTACACTTTCCGTCTGTATAATTATTTGAACTTTTCAGTCATTTGTACTTTGCAATATTATTTTATAATCCCAAGACTTCCGTTGTGCTAAACCCCAAGTCCGGGCCCACCGGAGAATCAGGGTGTGACAAAAAAACAGTAAAAATATTTATAGAAATTATTTGTGAAAATCTTGTATTTTTAAATAATTAAAACATGTATAAATCCAAATTAAATTTATAAATTCTCAAAAATTAAGGAAAAAATTTATAAAGGTTCCATGGTGTTTATATATTCTGAAATATTCAATAAAAATATTTTCTGAATTTATTTATGATTATCTCATATTTTTAATTGATTTATCTAGGGATTAAAACGTAAATAATTCACCAAAATTCCAATTGATATCTAAAAATTCCCAAAATTTACACAAAATATATCAATATGATATGTATATAACAATATTCTACTTTCAATTTCATCAAAACACATGTCTAACCCTAAAAGCCCCAAATTCTATGAACGAAGAACCCTAATTTTTGTATAATTTAATTCAAATAATTCTGCATTCTATCACTGAATTGTTAGATGGGCTTTTGTAGAGGATAAAAAATCAATATTATTAGGCTTTGGAATCACCTGATTTGGATAAGAATTGAAGGAGCAATCATCAGTTGAAGATACGAGCCCTCGAATCTTCTTCGGAGTAATTCGCGAGATGTAATGGGTGAAATGATGATTAGGGAACAAATGGCAAGAACCTTGGCAGCCAATTTTAACGATTTGTATAAAACCCAAATGATGTTCATGTTTAAGTTTTAATGGTGAAAAATGGTTCGATTAAATGATGTGTGGCATAACTCACGATCATTTTGGTGGATAAATGAATTTAAACCCTTGTGTTATTCATTCAGATTCGCCGGGTCGGGTTGGGAGTTCAATGGGTCGCGTTTCAGTTTGGTATGGGTGGGGAAGAAGACCAAGGGTTCGGGTTGGGTTAAATATCACTTGCAACGGGTTAGAAACACAAACAATGTGCAGATCAGGTGGTTGTGTGTGTTGTCTGTTAACTAAGGGAGCCCGGTTTTGAAGCTCGTTGGTTTTGTTTTTTATATATAACAAGAACATCAAGGTTGTAGTTATAATGAAAGCGATTCAGGTTATATCAAGGAAAAGCACTGCATCGTAGTGGTCCGTGTCTCACTTGTTTAACCCGGGGTGCTGGGTTTGAATCTCACGTGTGGTCGGTTTGGTCATTCATTTTTTAATTTCTTTTTAAAACAATTTTGGGACTTGCCACTTTCAGTCCTTGTGTTTTATAAACTTTAATTAACTATCTAACTAAACTAATTAATGTCTTTCCCTTACAAGCTTAACTAACCACTAACCTAGTTAACTCCTTATGGAAAATAACTAAGTAACTAACTAACTAGACTAACCTAGTTAGTTCACTTCTTTGTAGTTAAGGGTTTCATTTATTACAAAATCAACCCTTAACTTATAATTCTAATAAATTAACAAAATTCAATTCATTAATACCTCCCTTATATAAAACTAACCGGGCTAACTAAAACCTTTATACTTTTTAACGTTTCTAGTCCAATTTCAATGAACGCGACAGGTTACGAATAATTTTAATAACAAAATATTAAATATGATAAAAAAAAAATTAATTTCTCATTTTATATTTTATCCCCAAGGATCCGGTTTTACAACATTGGGGTGATAAGATGACCCTACCAGCCTACCTGTTGGGTATGGGTAGGGTATAGATTTTGAGACAAATACCCATAGCTGGGAAAAGCTATTTTTGAGAAGTCAATCCCCTACATCTTTCTCGTTGCTTTTTTTTCTCCATCCGTTGTTAAGGGAATCTCCATCTTAAATCAATTAGCAGATTTTTCTCGTTCGTGTTTCCTTTAGTACAGCTGTGGATTGAAGATATTTCGTGTTTCCTTTCTTGAGCATGATCGGTTGTTGCTAATCATCGATATCATCAATCAACCATTTGTTATTTTTAATATTATTATTATTATTATTTTTCTGGTCAGAGTTTTCATTGTATTTGAGTGTTCTAAATAAAATCATTCAGTTGGGTGGTAAGTAAAAAAGTTGAAACATAACAGTTGATAATAAAACTAACAATTAAGAAGTGAAACGATGAAACAATTATTTTGATTCCTCTGATAAGCGAATAGCCTTGTCTATTTGATTCTTATGTTTGATGACCACCTTCATTCGTAGGTAAGCACCTTCCATGTCTCTAAGATCACATTCCAACAAATCTCGTTCCATCTCCTCCAATTCCTCCTCAGACAAGTGCTTTACTAAACTTCTTCTAATGGAGCTTTTTTGTATCTTTGTTCCAATCTCTCCAAGAGCAAGTTCAGGGTACATATACGTTATGTTACGATGAGAAAGCGGGTATTTCTTCTTGTAAACCACCCTATCCTCATCCTCATCATCATCATCAGCAGCAGCAGCTTCTTCAACTTGCTTTTCCTTATCTCCCCACACTTGCTGACAAAGTTGGTAGAGACTCACACTGTGTGTATCAGAACCCACAGCTTTTCTTCCTTCGCTCATCTCCTTGAACTTCCGCCTCAGCTTCCCCACTTTATCCACAACCTGCTTTTTCTGTACATCAAACTCCAAGCAGTTCCTCACCGTCTCATACAACATGGTCATGTTGGCTCTGTCTGTTTGCTCTTTTAGAGCCTGCAGAAGCTTTAACTCGTCCGCGGGGGACCAAACCCGCTGAATGGCCCCCGCTTTCACTTCTTCTTCGGGATTGTACTCTTTATCACTTGTTGTTTTTCTTTTCTTTGATGCTGCACAAGCTTTTCTCGTGACATTCTCTTCAGAATTAGAAGATGAGTTCATGTTGTTGCTCATTATTTTTTTTTTTTTTACTTCTGCTTGTGAATGAAATGAAGCTGATGAATGAAATGAAAAACAAATGGGAGTTATATATAGACATAAAATGGGTGTTATATATAGACATAATATTATAGTTTCTGTGAATATTTTGTTTATATATGGAAAAAATTGCCAGTTAAAGGATGGAATAAATTAATTTTAAAGTATATACTAGGATGAATAAAAGGTGGGTGCTGGATCTTGTTTGCCGAAAGAAAGAAAGAAATCGGTCCATGTTTAAGAGAAATATGCAAGAAAATGTTTTAGTTTTAAAGTATATACAAACTTTACTAGGTTATAACCCGTGGTACCCATGGGTCGCTGGATCTTGCTTACAGAAAGAAAGAAAGAAAGAAATCGGTTAGGAAGTATTCACAACATTTTACATGCCTCTCTAGTTTTCTGTTCATAACAAGTTTACAAAAGCAATTCATATTTTCTATGTTGAGTGATGATGGAAAAATTGATGCCAAAGACTCGTAATGCCTGCCATCATGAAGAATATGTACAACTTATCATTCTAAATTTTAATTAAAATTTAGTTACAAGTTTAAATAGCATTATTATTATTATTGTTATTAGGACAAGTTTAAAAACAAAAAACAATCTACCCTAGTTCTGAATCATGTCTAATCTCATTCTCCTCAACTTTCTGCCTTTTCTTATCTCTGTCTTTCGGGTCTTTCTTCTCATCAATGATGGATATGAGTGTTTGAAGCCGCCTCGACTTCGACGACCCCTCTGACTCTGCTGTGGCTCCACGAAACCGCCGAAACACCTGACAAAAGTATATGAAAATGGCAATGAAACATACGATGCCACATATAAGGAAGAGGCCCCAGAAGCTTTTCAAGTGCAATCGGTCCGACTCAAGCTCCGAATTATCAGTGCTGCAACCGCTTCTTATCAACCACTTGTCGTGGATCCTTTGCAGGTCCCCATTTTCCGATAGTGACAGGATTGCCGTTGACAAGTCCACTGCCAATGGCGAGTCACGTGGAAATGCCTACAAATTTATGATCAAGTTAAAACCAGTTATCCGAAACAGAAATAGGTTGACCAGGTCAAACAAGTTGAAGGCTGCCCAACGAGTATTTAAATGAGCTTTCCGAACTAAATTTACGTTCAAACGTAGAGACAATTAACCCGACTCGTTTCTGAATTAAAATTACGTTGAAAATGTATTATATTTGACCCCGCCACTTGTTTCCAAACAAAACTTACGTCGAAACGTAGACCAACTCAAAACGTACATAAAATAGACACGTGCGGTGGCGTCGTACGCGGCGTGGTAAAATATAGACTACAATCGACCTGACCTAAATTTACGTCGAAACGTATAGTAACTCAAATTTATACCGTCTAATGAAAACGTATTATATTTGACCGGATTTGTTTAAAATAAGACATTTTATAATTGACCCAACTCGTTTCCAGACAAAAAAAAAAAAAAAAAAAAGAGTAGACGAACTCGAATATATACTGACACGTACATAAAAATAAAAACGTAAGAAACTAGTTTTAGGGTAAACTCGTCAAAGTGGCATTTAAAATGTTACTTTTGACATTGTATGAAAGCCTGGGTAGAATGTGTGGCTGGCTTTTGCCACCGACCATTGATTTTAAGGTAATATAAATTTGACTTTTGTAGTCAAACAAGTCATTTGGTGATTCCAGATTCAAGAACTACTAGGACCTTATTTATTATCTCAAATATTTGGCCATGAAAGTCAAAACACCAAGAACAAACAGACTTACAAATCCCCATCCAGTCTTAGTGAACTCGCGCCCAACAACCCGAAACTTGCACTGATTGGACAAGAAAAGCTCGATGTACGGGCGTTCATCAACAATGGCGGCAACCCCACCGTTCTTCGAACCTTTTAATAGTGCATCAGCATAAGCATCAGGTGTTCCAAGAGACACGAGTCTTGATTCGTGAATCCCGACTTCATCAACCAAATAGCGCTCTGCAAAAGACCCCACTTGGTATCCAATACGATCATTGGACTTTTTCAAAGTATCGATCCCTTTGATTGGAGAAGATAGCTGTTGGACTGTGAGAATCGACGTCAAACTTGCGGTGTAACTTGAGTTGATTATTAAAACTACAAAAAGCCACATCAGTAACACTATACGTCCAAGAGTACTCGCAGTGTTCTCTCCTGCATAAAACAAAACAGACCCATAAATTATAAAACCAAAATGTATTCCCTCTTTCATGTATTTGTTATCATAAAAAGTAGTATCTCACTTACTATGTGCAAAAAAGAGAGTAGAAAAACTGAACCTGAAATGAAAACAAAGAAAAGGTCATTAATCTTTTTAAAATTTTCTGAAATCTCACAAAATTGTCAAAAGAGTAAATTACACGGATGGTCCTTGTGGTTGACCAAATATTTGGATTTGGTCCCAAGCTTTCCAAAAGTACACAGATAGCCCTGTGGTTTGCACTTTGTAACACATTTAGTCCCTAACTTGGATCTGCTGAAACCTTTAGATTTGTTATCTGTGGACTAAATGCGTTACAAAGCGTAAACCACAGGGACCATCCTTGTACTTTTGAAAAGCTGGGGACTAAATCCAAAATTTTGGTTAACCATAAGGACCATCCATGTACTTTACTCTTGTCAAAAAGAATCATAAATTGAAACAAGAAAAGTTACCATAGGATTGTTATGATCTGACTTTTGGGAGAGCCTCTGAAGTCGTCATTTATCCGATGCTCTAGAATCCACACGACAGTACCAACAACAAGAAAGAAAGCCGCTGTGACAGCCCACAATGTTGGAGAAAACGGGCGTAAAAAGGCCCAAGCACCCGTATTCATTTTCTTAAACGGAGCCACTACAACGAGCCCAGATGCAGCATACGGTTGTGTGAAATCCACGATTCTTGTTCGGTTTGTGGTTATAACAATGTCCCCAACCGCACCATCATAAGCCTACATTAATTATTATTTTTATTTTTTTAAGATTTTGGTCTACTAATAAAGAGGATTCTTGTGTGTGCTAAAAGCTTTTTAATCAAACTTTAATGGTATTTCAAAAGAGAGTAAAATGCCATTTTCGTCCCTGAGGTTTAACCAGTTTTGTGACTTTCATCAAAAGGTTTGTTTTTCCCCATTTGGATCCAAAAGGTTTGAAATCTTGCCATTTTCATCCAGCTCGTTAACTCCATCCATTTTTTTTCCATTACATCAGGAGTATTTCTGTCTTTTTTGTTAAATTAAAGGATTTTGAATACTTGTACATTATGCTAAATGCTTGAGCATAAAGTGAAAAAGACCAAATTGCCCTTTAAGTTAACAAAATAAGACAAAAATACCCCTGACTTAACGGAGAAAATGGATGGAGTTAACAAGCCGGATGAAAATGGCAAGATTTCAAACCCTTTGGATCCAGATTCAGAAAAACAAACCTTTGGATGAAAGTCGCAGAACTCAGAAAAACAAACCTCAGGGACGAAAATGACATTTTACTCTTGAAAAGATGTAAAAAAGAACTTAATGTACAATTAAAACAAACTCACCCCTGCTGCAATCCGATTCACGAGTTCAGTGTAGTTCGGGTTTTCTTTGCCATTTCCATACGGTACAAACCGATACGGAACCGCATACGGTAGCAAATTAACAGCAGCAACAAAAACATCAATACAAAACCCTTTCGACATGTTACTCCCCGGCAATTGTGAAACAAATTCCTTATAGCTAACCCTAAGCGGCACCGCAATGTTCAACACTTTCCCGTTGTTCGGAAAAACCCACCCCCGCGGTTTCGTCACAATCTCTCCAGGCCAAATAATACTATGAAGTTCTTGATTTGTTCTTGATCGATTAACTTGAAGATCCTCTGGGGTCGATGTTGATAAACCCGATTTGTTAGACCAGTACCCAACGGTTCGAAATCCGGTCCCGATTATGTTAATAATATCGTACGCGGGATTAACAAGGTTTCGATCCGCACCGAACTTTATATGCCCGGTTAGACCGACAAAATCACTTCCCCATATATTATCCAACAACAGTTTTCCACCATCGAAAATGTTTAACGCGTCAAGATGAAGATCCTCAAGACCACCACTACTCAACCGTGAATCATTTGAAAACGAAACAACCCCACCTTGATTAAAAAACGCTTCAAGAGCATGAGCTATCATCCAAACGGTATCATAAGCGTATAAGCCGTAAGAATTTAGCCCGAATGAACCGCGCGTTAATTTTCGCCATTTTGATACAAGTTCTCTCTTTTTCAACGAATCGGGTGTGTGTTGGCGTAAAGCGACAACCCCTTGCATATTTTCCATTTTATCAGACGGATACGGTAAGCTCGAATCTAAATAAGACGAAAGCCAATCGGTAGCAATCCAAACGTAACCGTCACCCATCATCCCGAGATAACGCGCAACCGAAAAGACCAGAAACCCCATATCGGGATAAACATGAAGAACGATAACTCGAGCTTCCATCAACGCAATTTTTACTAAAGCATCCATAATTTCACTCCGTCCATATTCCGGTCCAGGTGGGATTCCGACTTTATTCGATATCCTACATCGTTTTGCTGCTAGTGTATCATCTAACGCTAACACCCCGTTTCTTCCATAATCATCATCTATGAAAATTGCGATAACTTCCCGCCAACCGTGATAATCTACAATTTCGGCTACTGCGGTCATTTGGTACAAATCACTCTGTGTTGCTCTAACGAAGTATGGGAATTGGAGGTTGGATAGCGTGGGATCCGTCGCAGCGAACGATAAGAGCGGGACTTGAAGTTCGTTTACTACGTGAGATATAATGTGGGCTACTACTGAAGATTGTGGACCTACAATTGCTACTGTGTCGGTCTCCATAAACTGCAATGCTGTAAATTTTAATAAAAGATAATCATTTAACATGTAACTGCAATTAATAAACACAATCTCTATGCAGTTAATATCGCAGATCGGTGATATATATCGGTTATCGGTCCCCTAGTGAGATATCGGTGCAAAATATCAATCAGATATTATCGCCGGTGATATATACTGAATTGTTAGTGTTAAAGTGCTATATATATATATATATATATATATATATATATATATATATATATATAATTCAGCATGATATTAAAATTACTGATATCCCACCGATATCTCAAATATCGATCCTTGACCGATATCCGATTTTTTACCGCATCAACTGCATGGCACAATCTGATGATGAGCAGTAAGAAAACATGTGGTGTTTGGATGTTTCTTAAAGCAGTAATAAGCATGTTTGATGGTGTTTAGTGTTCTACAAATAAGCCAAAACACACCCCGTAAATCTAATTACCTCTATGCCCCATAGAAAATCGTACAATATCAATAGTGACATATTGTGGTCCATAAGATTTACTTGTATTTGGCCCTAAGGAACCCACTTTAGAACACTAGCGCCACTACTGTTGGACACTTTTTTTATGAAAATCGACACAACTGTAGCTGTGGTCCATAAGATTTACTTCTGTTTGGCCCTAAGGAACCCTTTTCTCAACAGTCGCCACTACTGTTGGACATTTTGTTATGTAAGTGGTCCTCAAGATTTACTTCTGTTTGGCCCTAAAGAACCCTTTTATCAACACTCACAAAACTTTTTACTTAAATCGAAACACCATTAAGTGTGGTCCATGGAGATAGAACTAAAAGGGGTGTGGCTTTTTTGAACTATTTACATAATATTCAACTATTTATAACATGAACAAACAAGATGATTAATAAAAAAAATATTGATGTTTTTACCTCCAACCATGCCGAGAAAGCCGCTACAATTGGAGCTGCGCATATCCATTCGAAGCATTGTTCCGGGAAGAAGAGAGGGATTTTCATTAACATCTTTGACAGCCTGCTGGATTGCAACTTTAGCAACTTTCCCAATGGTGGAATCAAAAGTGAAAATGGCTCCAACATTCACAAAAGCTGGTCTTGCTGCTGCTGCTGAACCATTATTATGTGTCCTTAAACCATTCACCCCCAAATTCAAATTCACAAGTAAAACAAGACTCCACACAAGAACACTCATCATATCATATCACAAGTGACCCACCTGTATTATTATTCATCAAATTCTTCAATTTATGACATCAAAAATCTTTAAAAAAATATAGAAAAAGACAGAAGTGCTTACCAACCAAGAACACGCCAGAGTCTTAAATTAAAACCCTAGTCTCAAGAAACCATTAAAAAGGAAAACTTGATGAGAAAGAATCACCGACCAACAAAAAGCTGAATTCTTTAACAGGGAATAGATGCAATGCCTAAAACACAATTTTTAAAGATACCCTTTGTCATGAAGAAAGATTCTCAACTTTAATTGATCCCCCAAAAACCATTAACATTTAATTTAATGGAAGAAAGAAACACACACAACACAGGGTCAAAGCTTGGATTAGATAAAAAAAACAAAACATGAAAACCTAAAAACATGTGAAAATCAAGACATAAAGAATCTATCTGTGGCAAGTTGGGTAGAGGGTCATTATGTCAAAAAAATGAATAAATGTGTTGTTGTTATTGGATTAAATGAACTGACATTATGTGAAGAGAAGTGGTCCATTCTTGAAGAAAATGATGATAAAGCATGGAACACGAGTTAGTTGAATATTTTATTACATATAAAATTAAATATAAAAAGATTAAATAATAAGCATTTTTATTTTTTATTACATAGCACGATCCCACGTTTGAAAACTTTTATGGATCACATAATAATGACTTAAAACATAAGTCATCCCTCTCCATAATTATTTTCTGGTGGTATGTTATATTTTATTATGTGTATAAACATGGAGCATTAGCGTTGTAATTCACTAAATGAAATGATTACTAATCTTGTGGTGGCTATATATAATAGTGAAAGGCTAAAAATCTATAGTGAATTCTCTTTCTCTATTAAAATCAATTTTGATGGCTATTTAGCACTAAATATTAACACACACGTGGGTTATTATAAATTCATATGATATGCATGTTTTGTAGTTTTCCGTTCGATCTAATTTTTATGGCTATATTTACCACTAAATATTAGCATTCTATCGATTGAGAGGGAAACGAAACCTACTATATAAAGGGGTTGAAACTCTTTTCTATCATGATGTGTTTCGTATGGGCGACAGTGGCGGACCCAGGAATTTTTCCATGTGGGTGCGGAACATTTTTTAAAATTTTAGGCCCCAAGGTATATAAATAAAAAATCGGTTCGGGTCGAGTCGGGTCATGTAAAACAAAAGAACTTAATTTAAATAACCCACCATAACATAATGAAGACAATACGAATCACATGTCTACTATGGTTAGTATGCGGCTATAATAGGCTGCTGGATGTGGCTAATATCAACCAAAAACCAACCAAAAATCATCAAAAATAACAAAGAAACTTACCCGTGGCTGATTACGGTGGTATGCGGCTGCT
>JARYGA010060065.1:44516-85081 GCA_030545235.1 Helianthus tuberosus
AGCCCGGTCGGATGGCAATCCGGCCGGATGGCAATCCGGCCGGATGACACTTAGTTCGAGTGTTCGGTGCGACGATTTTCGCTGTTTCGATTTCGATTGCGAGCGTTGCGATAGGTTTTCCTAGTCAAATTACTTTTAATCCCAACTACTCATATCTTGCACTATCCCTTCTCCACTAATTATCATAGTTCGATTTCGATTGCGATTCGATTGATTACCACGACATAACATAAATAAACATGCACAAGTAACACATAAGGCACACACACACGTATAACAATAACCAAAATGTGTAATTCGAGTTGCGAGTGCGATTGCGATAGCGATTAAGCGATTAAACAACGATAAATAGCGATTAGTATGCGATTATTAATAGATACTCCACATAATACAACTAAGACGAAAAATAAAATAAACTAATTACAAGTCAAAGAAGTCAAAACAGGAATTGAGCAAGGAGAGACAGATCGCAATTAGCAATCTTGTCTTCCTTTTACTTCAATCTTGACTTTGACTTCGGAAACACGGGGTGTTACAGGGAAGTTGGCTAAAATGATTAATGACCCGCCTCCAAAACATATCTTTTCTTTGCTCGTTGGAATGTTTCTTGTTCCTGGAGATGTGCAAGTACGCCTTCACCAAGGCCACCTCCTCCTCGCTTGTCCAATGTTTTCGAACGGTTGGGACAATTTCTTGAACGTCGTCATTTTCTTCTTCTTCCTCTTCCTCTTCTTCTTTTTCGTCTTCTTCTTCTTCTTGAACGTAATCATCATCTTCATCGTCGTCGAGACTTAGTTGTGGTTCACGATACGCATTTGCAAATTGACGGATGAGGGTGTTATCTTCTAGTAGTGGGTCGAGTTGGTGGGGTTGGGTTTGAAAGTGTTGAAACGATTGGGGTTGGAATTGGTGAGGTTGAAACGGTGGAACGAACGTTTGGTTTTGATACGTTTGTGATTGAAAGGGTTGGATATTGTTGGGTTTGAAAGGGTGGATATTGTTGGGTTTGAAAATGTGGGACTTGCTCGGGTTCGTCTTGCAACCTAAAGCGCGTCGGCTCGCCAAGATTCGCTCGAACCTTGGGTCTTACGGGATTTTTCTTCGTACCCGAACCTCTTTTTTTCGAACCCCCACCTCTCTTGCTTGAACCTTCCATGTTTGTTGTAAAATTATTTTTGAAATCAAATGGAGAACTGTTTGATTTTTTGAAGCGAGTTGGATAATTTTTGATATGAAATGGATTGGGTTTGATGGATTTTATATAAACATTCAAAAAATAAATACCCCCAACGTTCAAAAAACCCCCCAAACGGTCACCACCAACGTTCCTTTTTTGATTTTTCCACGCGTGATTGTTTCAACGCGTTATTGTTTCAACGCATGATACTTTAGGTGGCGACAGTGTGCTATAATTTTTAACGAGTGATGGGGTGGCCATCACGGACCACCCCCACTCCCCTAATGGTGACTTTGGGAACAAGGAATGTTAATGAAAAGGAAACAGAAAGATCCCCTGGACTTTGGGAAAACTCTATTTCGCCCCTTGGTTATGTATTAAAAAAACTAGAGTAAATTGCTATTTTAGTCCCTAATGTTTGACTAAAATAGTCAATTTAATCCAAATAGTTTTTTCTTGCTATTATAGTTCAAATAGTTTTGTTTTCTGTCATTTAGTTCCTAACTTTTTTCATTTTTTGTAAACAAAAAACTATTTGGACTTAAATGTAGTTTTCACTTTTCACGTATTGTTGATTTCAGAAATTAAACGAAAATCTAAAGATATGAAAATGGAGTTCCCGCCAATAAAAAAAAAAAAAACAAAAATGTTGAAATATAAGTTTGAAACCCTAGAACACTCCCCAATTCACAAAATGAAGGCAAACCAGAGGCGAAAATCCACCCAAAGCGAACCAGTTATGTCAAATCCAAACCCTAAACCACACATCAATCACATCAGCGGCATACCAATCGAGTTTCCGTACCCGCCATACGGCTCTCAGCTGGCTTACATGAGCAGAGTCATCACAACACTCGATCGAGCGCAACGAGACGGTCATTTTCATGCCCTACTTGAATCTCCTACTGGTACCGGCAAGTCACTGTCTCTGCTTTGCTCGGTTCTTGCGTGGCAGAAGAATCACCGCTCAAAGTCCCTGTACGGCAACATTTCTCACTCAAAACCTGATCCCGAGGCTCTCGTTGACCCGCTCGGTCACGGCGGGGGGTTTGTTCCTGAAACGGAGCAACCGTCAGGTATAATTAATGATTTCATTTCATTTCATTATTTTTACTACTGATGTTATTATTGTTAGATACAATGCTTTTGGGCTTATGCTATAAATTTCATAGTTTAAAATTGTTTATTTTTTTTTATTTTTTAAATCTTAATCGTCAATATCATTCCACACGAAAAAGGGCAATTACAAAGCAATGGCAGGTAGTCGGGCAACAACTTGCGCCGCCACCCCCTTTTGAATAGAAAAACCAATTCTACTAAATACAATTGTTTATTTTGTTGTTGATAAATGAGGCTTTTCTGTTTCTCAGCTCATTAAGATATGAGCTAATAAGTTACTGAGGAAATATGACTGCTAGAGCTGGAATTTACAGAAAATAATAGGAGAAACATCTGTGCTCATACACATCTTTTTAATTTTCTAGTATACTCTTGGTTCTCGTTGATGTTAGTAGATAATGTGCCTATTTTTTTTATCCAGTGAGAAAACTTTTGAAAAGAGTTGGGATTAGTTAACACTTGTGTATCATTGAATAAAACCATACCTCTTTGTTTTTCTTGAGTTTGATGCCACGAAGCACGTATATTTTCGTTTTGCAGATACGTTTGTATTCTGTTTTATGCAGGTGGATCACCCTCAACCTAGTTGTATGGCTATTTATATGTGATTTTTTCTTAAAAGAACTTGCAAAGTTGCTCATCAATAAATTAATGTTTTGGTCTCTTTATAAATTACAGCTAACGTGATGCCTACTCTTTCTGAGACAAACAATGGGAAGCAGAAGAAAAAAAGAGGCGTTGTCATCTACTATGCCACGTAAGTTTTGTTCAATCAAGCACTTGAGATTCTAGTGTATATGTTTTCTATTATTTGGTCTTTTTTTGGGAATGTTGATATTTCTGCACATGAACACTGTTTTTTTGATAACTTTATTCATTACAAGAAAATCTCTTTATATAGATACATTTGGCATAACAGATAAGGATATAAAGTTATAAACACCAAAGCGGTATCACAAACGGTGAAGTACCGAAAAACCAGTACTGATACGCCAATTTTGGTACGGTATTCAGTTAGTGTCTTTACGAAATATGGTTTTCTCAGAGTACCTACAAGTTTTTTCACTTTTTCTTACAAATATTAACAGTATGAATAGATGGGGGTTCTGTTTGCATATCTACATGAGTATATGTTTTTTCACAAGATAACAATTGATCACTATGACACTATGTTTTTGGCCATTTCTTGAAAAAACGAATCTTTAGCTATATAAATAGCAGATAGGTTATCACTGTACACCGTATCATAGTAGTCTTATATTAATGAAAATATAAATAACTGGAATGGATTTTTATTTTTTTATTTTGATATCATATTTGTGTTTTTTTGACGGAAATATATATGTATTGTTTTTGTATTGGCTATTCAGGAGGACACATTCACAGATTAGTCAAGTGATCGGTGAATTTCGGAAAACAAGCTATCATGTGCCTATGGGAGTTTTGGTTCGTTATCTGGATCTTACCTTTGTCCTACATGCACTTTTGGTTTATTGTCTATTGTCTCGTTTGACAAGATTTCTTGTACATATATGTTTTTGCATTCTTATGTTGATAAGTTTTCTCTTGCAGCAATTTTTTTTTAACCTATGCTAAAAAAAGAAATAAGTTAAACTGTTCTAGTGTTTTGTTTTGATCACCATCTAGTCATAGAACTATATTACAACAAAGTAAGTGAAAACTAATTAATATGTGTATATGTCCATTTTAACCTTCTGGAATCTTATAATAATATTATTATGATTGTCTTATTAATAGCGTTTATATCTTAAAAAAATTAATGTTCTATATATTATTGCTATTCAGATCTTATCCTTTTTATTCGGAAATTTTTGGTACATTCAAATCTTGATGAAAAAACAAATATACTAATTTTTATGTCTGATTGAAGTAGACATACGTACTATTGAGTGATTCTATGTAAAAATCGTTTTTAGTGTTATTATTGGTCTTAACTTCGATCCTTTTGACTGTTTGCCTACACAGTTTATGGTTTTTTTTGTTTTTTATTGCTATTTATGAAAAACCTTGTTTGATACGACATTTATGAGATAAATGTACTTGTGTCAAATTTTTTCTAAAATTTGAAAAAACCTGCCCCCTTTCATCTTTCAGGGATCTAGAAAACGCTACTGTACAAACCCTAAAGTTCGTGATCAAGATAATATTGATGAGAAATGGTACCTATTTACGATTTATCTGTAAAACATGCAGTTATATTTTGTTTCTACTTTTTATGTGCATTGTTTATTGTAGTAAGCTACTTCTCAAGGAGAATAAACAAAAGAAAGCTGGTTGCAGAGAATTTATGTGAGTTTTGTCATCTTTTATCCTTACAATAAGATTCTCGATTCCATCAGAATAATAATAATCGTTCATGAGCTTTTACAGGAACGCGCAGAAGATCCGAGCTCACCCATCTGTCAAGAAAGGAGGCTGCTATGAAGTCCATGATATTGAAGATCTTATTAAAGTTGGGGAAATGGTACAAGGTTTGGTTTTTTTTATTATATCACCTTCATTTTTGACACAGGTTATTGTCTGGTAAATAACATTTTTTTTGTCGTGAATCAGGGTGCTCGTATTTTGGAGCACAAGCCATGGCAGAAGTGGCAGATATAGTTTTTTGTCCATACAGCTATATTGTCAATCCACAAATCCGAAAAGCGATGGAAATAAATGTTAAAGGAAATATTATTATTCTTGATGAAGCTCAGTGAGTAATATAATCTCCCAAATATAATTAGTATTTGGATTTGTATTACATATGGTGTATTATAGATAAGTTGTTTTGATTTTTATTCAGTAATATAGAGGACATAGCTCGGGAGGCTGGTAGTATAAACGTGGAAGAAGGTGTTCTATTTCGTAAGTGTTGTCTAACTTCATTTTTTTCTCTTTCTTTTATGTTCCTTTTTCCCATTTTTTAATCTTTTTTTACATATGAAAGAATTACAGAAGGAACTGGAAAATCTTTGTCAAAGTAATCAGGAGATTTATCAGCCCTTATATGAAATGATAGAGGTACCATTATGAACTCTCTATTTAGAAACTATTGTACACTGCACAGATTTTGTCAGCATAAATAATTATTTTTAGGTATTCATCTTTGCAGGGTATCATGAGTTGGATCAGCCTGAGGAAAAATTCCCTCGGGAAGCATAGTTTTCAACATAAAGCCTCATGGTTAGTCATTCGATATATTGTTGAATTTTCATTTTTTAATTTAGAGTAAAATGCCATTTTTCCTCCCTGAGGTTTGGCTAGTTTTGCGACTTTCGTCCAAAGGTTTGTTTTTCCGCATTTGGATCCGAAAGGTTTGAAATCTTGCCGTTTTCATCCGGTTTGTTAACTGCATCCATTTTTTTCTTTAAGTTAGAGGTATTTTCGTCTTTTTTTGCTAACTTAGTGGGCAATTCGGTCTTTTTCACTTTATGTAAAAAGACCGAATACCCCTGAAAAAAATCGAATTGCTCTTTAAGTTAACAAAAAAGACGGAAATACTCCTCACTTATGGATGGAGTTAATGAGCCGGATGAAATTGGCAGAATTTCAAAGCTTTTGGATCCAGATGCGGAAAACAACCTTTGGACGAAAGTCGCAAAACTGGCCAAACCTCAGGGACGAAATTGGCCTTTTACTCTTTAATTTATGACTGGGTATTATACATTTTGTGCACGTATAGTATGCTATGAAAGTATGATCTAAGTGATATTTTGTGACAACCATTTCAGTTGGGGTGCTGATAAAGCGGTAAAAGAACTTCAAGAAGCAAACATATCAATGCAGTGCTTTCCAAGTTTACAAGATTGTGCCACAAAGGTAATCCTTCATTGAAAAAGATTTACCTTGATTATGTTGGCATTAACATAATAATTGTCTTATAAAACTTTATTCAGGCAATTAGAATAGCAACAGATGCAGACCCAGAAGTTGCTCATTTAAGCGGCATGCCCTGCACGGTATTAGAAGGTAATTAACTTCCATGTTATGCCTTTAATCTTTCATGGAGTCAAAATAGACTTGTGGTCTCATTGCATCTCTGTTTGCTTTCATTGCACAGGCCTCTTCTCTTCGCTTACCTACTTTTTCTCTGAAGATGGGAAGCACATATGCGACTATCAGCTTGTATTGCAGTGTCATATCAACAGTGATGCTGGTAAGTTAATAGAAACACATTAACATAGTATTTGTGATGTCACACAAATTTTTGTTTCGTACGATTTGTGTCAGTAACAGTGTTTATGCAGGACTTGCTGGTGATGAGTGGCCCTGTACATTCAGTTTATGGTGCTTGAATCCAGCCCTCGTGTTCAAGAACATGGCTGATAGTGCTCTTTCAGTGATTTTAACATCTGGGTAGGTGCATGCATGCATATTACGCCAAATTTTTTGGTACTATTGTTTTCTTGTTTTAGTATCGTGTATTCGTGTTATGCAAAGTTGTATACATAATATTAAGCTATGTCTTTTTGTTAGTCAGACTGTAAAATCTTTAATACAGTCTCCCTGCTTAAATCTTCACCCTTTACAGTTTATCACAAACATTATGATTCACATGTTTAATTGTGTCATCCTTATAATCAGTTAATAATCTAATGGCAGGACTTTGTCACCAATGAGTTCCTTCCAGTCGGAACTTGGGGTTCAGTTCGGAACCTCTCTTGAGGCTCCGCATGTAATTAATGTGGACTCACAGGTACCGACTACCGACAAAGTTTCATCCCTTTTTTTAAATATTACTTGGCATTTTGATTCTATTATCTTACTTATGTTACTTTTTTACCTTTTATATGAAAGCTATGGGCTGGTGTGATCCACCAAGGGCCAGATAATTACCCGTTGAATGCAAGCTACAAAACATCCGAAGCTTACGGTTTTCAGGTAAGTTTTTAAAGCAAATATGGGAACGTTTGACTTAATGTTAAGTATGTTGCCATTGTTGTTTCTTGTACAGGATGCACTTGGTACATCTCTGGAAGAAATCTGCAAAGTAGTTCCTGGTGGTTGCTTAGTTTTTTTCCCAAGCTATAAGCTTATGGACAAATTACGCAGTCGCTGGTCCCAAACAGGTCAATGGTCTCGCCTAAATGCACAGAAACCCGTTTTTGTCGGTGAGGTTCCGTCCTGTGTTACTAATGTTTCAAAATTAATACATGAAAATATGAAATACACACAAAAAGGCAAAAGAAACACTCTTTTGTTGCTGAAGTCTGCTGTACATAGCTGGTTATATTTTTCTATTTACTTAAAAATAGAGCTTAAATTTTAGTTTAATTTGATGTTCCCTTTTCTGAGCTATTTTAAATTTTATATTCTATATATAATATTAAAAGGTGTAGGTTGATGAGTAGTGTAATTTTTTTTTCATTTAGTGATTTTTCACATTCACCTCTTGTAGTTTACTCAGTTTACTTTTTGCACCATAAACTTTTATAAAGTTACCAAACAGCCTCAAAACTTTAATAAACTTTTCTTTTGACTTTGTTTTTTAAGTTTTCTTTTTTGGTTGTTATACCAGGTCTTTTTTGTCATTTACTGATCTTTCACTTTCACCCCTTGTAGTTTACTCATTTTACTTCTTACACCCTAAACTTTATTAAAGTTATCAAACAACCCCTAAACTTCAATAAACTATTCTATTGACTTTGTTTTTATGTTTTTCTTTTTTGGTTGTTATACCGGGTGCCGTTATCGTATCGATACCGTAATGAACCGAACCGATGTCGATCAAACTCCCGCCGCAACGCGCGGGTAGCTTTACTAGTTTACTTTAATAATCTTCTTGGTTTTAAAAAGGGCGCCTAGGCGCTAGGCGCATCAAGGCTCAGGGTCCTACACTTTTTTGCTTAGCGCCTGCCACCTAGAGTAAACCCAAGAAGCGGTGCGCTTGAGCGCTCTTTTTGTTAGGCGATGAGGCACTGAAGCGCACACTTTAAGGACCTTAAACGAAAATTACACGTTTAGCTTAGAAACAACCATACCTGCGAGGAGATGAAGATGAAACACCTTTGTTGATATAAATGGAGATGAAATGGCTATTATATTGCCAGAAATAATGTTTTAAAGAGCTTGAGAGGAGATGTAAAAGTGATGGCTAGATATGACATAGAGATGGAGATAGAGAGTGATGACTGAATATTTATAGGGTTTATACCCTTTTTACTTTTTATCTTTTGTTTTCGCAAAATTACATTTTCATCCTTAATGTTATACTATTTTAAAATTTTAACCCAAAACTTTTTCTAACTTAATTTTTTTCCTTTTCTTTGCTTTTTATGGAGTTTTATTGATTGTACATATAACTTTGTTAGGTGTACTTTGAGTGTATAGTAGAGATTTTGTACTTCTTAGGTTGTACATATGGGTTATTTAAATATTAAAGCATATATAAAGGTTACTTGTGTCTAAATTTTGGGTAAATGATACTAGAATTCTTTGGGAAATATATGAAAATAATATACAATAAACTGCGCATCGCGTACGAAAAGCGGTGAGCTTTTGCGTCTCGGTTTTTATCCTTGTCGCTTTTGTGCGCTTCTCGCTTTTTAAAACCTAGGTTACCTCTTATTATATTATTAGAGCCAAGAGGAGGGCAGGATGACTTTGAGCATGTTCTGAAAGATTATTATGATACAATTCGTAACGGAAAGAAATCTACGACTGGGAGGAGAAGGGGTAAAAAGTGGGATACAAATAGTTGTAATGCAACAAAAAGCAAAGGGAACTCAAAGGGAGCTACATTGCTTGCTGTTTGTCGAGGAAAGGTATCCTGATGTGTCACCTTCATCTTATTGTTTTCATCTCATCTTGATCTGTCATCTGGATCATTAATCGGGCCATATTCTGGCTGTACAGGTCTCAGAAGGAATTGACTTCTCGGATGACAATGCTCGAACGGTTGTATCCTTTGTTTTTTTTGAGAAGTTGGAACTTGTTTATACAATAACCTCTAGTAATTTCTCAGAGCATGGTTATTGTATTGTTCCTTGACTACCACTTTGGAAATCTTAGATAATTGTGGGGATTCCTTTTCCAAATGTGTAAGCTTCACTTTCTGTTTTCGAGTACATTTGTATTTTCGATAGGATGTATTTGTTTTTATGCTTCACATCTTGCTGATAGGTATAATTTTTCATCAGGTTTGATATCCAAGTAGCAGAAAAGAAGAAATACAATGATACATTTAAATCGTCTAAAAGTCTTCTTAGCGGAAGTGAATGGTACTGTCAGCAAGCTTTTCGAGCTCTTAATCAGGCAGCAGGTAATCACAATCTGTGAGTTTCCTGTAATGTCGTTTGCCAAGTTGTTTTTTCATTCTTATTTCACGTTGAGTTTTGCCAGTAATGTTGTACAGGTACGAGACCTTCTCATATGTTGAGTATACATTTTTTTTTGTGTAGGCCGTTGCATCCGACACAGGTTCGACTATGGAGCCATAATCTTCCTAGGTAAGGATTCCCTGTTTACCAGTATCCAGCCAATTGTCAACTTATCTGTTATTGCTCTTTAAAGATGTTGGAATCCTTATCATGGTCAATATTGCAAGCAGATGAGCGTTTCCGCCAAGAAAAAAATCTAACCTACATTTCAAAGTGGATAAGAAAATCCATCAGACAGCATGACAATTTTGACCAGTCATTAGAGGGACTAAAGTCGTTTTTCAGAGACGTCAAGGTATTCTTCTTGCCATTTACTTTTCTACTATCCACATAACATCTTTTCTTTTGACTAGTTTCGACATCACTAACAAATTAACAAAGTACATGTTATGAAATAATGCAACAGGTTGAGAATAATGGAAGTTCTATGAAGCCGATTGATGTTACACCTATTGATGTTGAGGAGCCACGAAACTGGTTCACAGATATGAAGAACGGTAAATCAACTAAGCCCAACCTGAAAGCACAAAGATCTGTGTCAGATGGTGTCACAGAACCAGAATTTACAACTAAACCGAAGAAATCTGCGGTTATGACAAAAGAGTTTGACTGTTCATCACCAACGCCAATGATTTCATCATCTAATGATGTTGAGCTTACTGTTGTTAACGAAACCCCAAGTGAAAATGACCATGAGCCGTTAATCATGAAGGAAACACTGATTACGGAAATAACTCTTAAATCTACCTCTGAGGATGAGCTGTCTAATTCAACCATATTCCATACGAAGTTTCCAGATCAGCAATTACCACATTCCTTTTCTTCTCCTTGTTCCACTTCTGCTTCTGGAATCATGCATGCATTCGTGACTCCTAACAAACAACACACATCTCAAAACGCATCACCTTTACTAGATACGAGTGTCAATTCATGTTTTCATAAAAGAAGAAAGCCTTCAGTGGTCAAAATGGAACCCTTAGATTCTCCAGAGACATCATCTACCACTTTTGGTGATGTTATGAAGAAAGACGTAAAAATATCTTGTTCAGTTTGTAAACATCCGTTAGGTCTTGAGGTCAATAATTATATTGTTCCTTGTTCAATAATGTCACTATCTAAAACACATTTGGCATCAATTTGGAAAGGGGAGTTTGAGAAGCAAGTAATGGGCCCCACAAGTGTACCTGTTGCGGTAACCGACATTACGTCAGTTGATACAAGAATATGGGACAGAAGTCCAGAACAAGGAATATGGAGTAAAGAAGACGGTTGTGTATTTAATAAAATCTTTTGCACTTTTTGCAGTAATCAAGATAATTGCCTTGGCTTGCGTGTTGTTGCAACCGATTCATCCAATGTTCATCTTCTAAATAAGGTACTACTGTTCATTGAAACTATACCAAGTTCGTGTCGTGTGGTCGACCTGTTTTATGTTCATTTATGAATATGAGTAATACCTAGTGACTTAGTAATAGTTTAAACAATTAATTATTCCGATTTATATGAAACCCTTTTGTAATTCGTTTTAATTTATATCATCATCATCATCATACTCAGTAAATCCCACCAATAGCAAAGCTAAGGTAGGGTCTGAGGAGGGTAAGATGTAGACAACCTTACCTCTACCCCGTAGGAATAGAGAGACTGCTTCTAGTGAGACCCCTGGCTCAATAGTAGTTTTGCATCAAGCCCTGGACATAAGGCGCATAACACTCGGCAATTAAGACAAAGGCCAATTAGTGTACGTACTCCCTTGTCTTTCGGCTATCAACGACACCACATGATGCATGATTAACTATCCCCCTCTTTTAACATTATTTTCACGAAATTAGTAAAATAACGTTAAAATTAATGCACTTTCACTTTTGCCCCCCCGAGCGCCCACACATATATACATTAAATGCGCATACCGCAAGCTGGGCGTAAATTTGTTTTAATTTATTTGTTTTTGTTTATTTATCTTTCATTCCCAATTAACTAACTTGGGCTCATATATTTAGCTCCAGACAGCATAAGTGAATCTGATGGGCAGTTAGAACTAATAGAATAAAATTGTTGGAAGTGAAAGTAGATAAAAAGGTTCAAAAGTGAAATCCATTACACTTTTAAAAGTTAATAGTTATATGAAAAATAAAAAAACCTAAAAAGTTAACTTTGAATTTCAACACTTTTCATCTTTGAAATCAAAATATTAACTTCTTTAAAAACTCTAAAACGGGTTAAGAAGTCAACCCCTTTTTTTAACTATCTTTTACGATATTCTAATATTTTAACTCAATTTGCAGGCTATCTTTTATTCTGACAGACTGGAAATCCAACATATCGATCTATCAAGGGATAAGGTCAGTTAATGCGTCTTCGTTTACTCTAAAATCTGAAGTAGCATAAATGAATGAACGAAAATGCATACGTACATCCAAAAACCAACTGAGGAGGCTGGCGAATGACAAAATCAAAATTTGTGTTTTTTTATAGATGGATATGTTGGATGTTCAACCTACTGGTTCGGTTTTTTTATCTGTTGTAATCTGACGTATGGCGAAATTCATTTGTAGGAACACTCACCATCGGCATCTAGTGTTACAAGTGGGACTAAAAGTATAGTACAGGATCCGTTTGAGAAATATGCATACGTACCTCCAGAAACCAATTCAGGAGGCTGGCGAACGACAAAATCAAAGGTTGTAATCTTCAGTTTTTTGTTGTAGTTATTTATAGTTGCAGGTCACACATTATAGCCTAACTGACAAAGTTGACTTATCTTTAATCATCATGCAGATGCGGCTACCAAGAAAAGTCTAAATTTTAACATTGATGCCTAACAAAGTGTAAATTTTAAACTGGTTTTCTCGACAACAATGATTGATTTTGAGGAAGATTGAATTGAATTTCAAGCGGGCCAGTTACACATGAGTTGGGAATCAATGTTTATTTTCAACTCTGGTGATATGTTTTTAGTTGTTTGTGTAAACTTTAGTTAATTATTGTTACTCTTTTGTTCCTTTATTCACTCGGTTTAATTTCAGTTTGAAGTAATTGGATCCTAATTAGCTTTTGTATTATACGAGTTGATGTTAACCCATGGGCGGCCCTGGGGTGGGCGGGGAGGACCATCGGCCAGGGCCCGATATTTCGGAGGGGACGTTATTTAAAAAAAAACCCGATATGTATATGTAAAAAAATATTTTTAATAGGGGTATACCCATCCCAATGACGACGTCGAAACTACCAAGAACGATGGGGATAAGATCGATAGAGAAGATCTGACCAGCTAAGACGAGATTACAACCCTTAACTATGTGCGTGGCCTCAAGATTTTTACCATTCGCTAGTTCTACAACATGCTTGGTGTTTAAGGAAATTGGGTACGCTTAAGCATCTGACTAACTTTTAAGGACACGTAACTAGTATCGGCACCCAAATCAAACAAAACTGAAACAAAGAAATCATCCAGTAGGAACTTACCCATCACAACGTTGGGATCATTCCTCGCATCACCCTGACCAATCATGAAAGCACGCCCTTTGGCACCATTGCCATCATTGTTTCCCCCATTGTTTCCATTTCCCTGATTGTTGTTGTTTTGATTCTGGTTTAGCTGTGGACAGTTTCTCTTGAAGTGACCTTCAGCACTACACTGAAAACACCCATTATTACCCTGCTGTTGCTGCTGCTGGTTCTGTGGAGCTTGTGGCTGCTATCGACGATTCTGATTCGCAGGATATGGGCTCCTGCAATCCTTTGCTGCGTGACCAAGCTTGTTACATCTATGACAACGACCCTTGTTGCACGGCCCGCTGTGGTGCAAGTTACATCGATTGCACTTAGAGTGGTTTCCCTTGTACCCACCCTGTCCCTGATTCCCAGAAGACTGCTGACAGGGGCTCTTGTAGTCGTCAGTCCTTCGCTGCTGAGACTGACACTGAACAGAAGTAGAACCTTTGCTCGAATTTCCATCCCATTTGCGCTTGTTGTCGCTAGGAGCATCTGAAGTAGTGGCGCTAACACGCTTAGGCAGCTTGTTCTGCTCAACTTCTTGATCAGTGAGACGATGAGACAGTCGTATGACTTGCTGGATCGTAGGGAGGTTAGCTGCAGTCACGTGGCTCTGAATCTCTGGCACTAAACCCTTGAGGTACAGCTCGATACGTTTGATAGGAGGATCCACCATAGTAGGACACAACACAGCCAATTCGTTCGATCTCTTCGTATACGCCTCGATTTCAGACCCCGTCATCTTCAAGTTGTAAAAACTCCACCTCTAGCTTGTGAATGTCGTCGCGATGACAACACTCCTCTTTGATCAGATCTTTGAAGTCGTTCCATGGGTTGGCATTAGCAGCTGCCAACCCTAGCATTTGAACTTGGGCGTTCCACCAAGTTAACGCAGCACCTTCGAGTGTTCCAGTAGCAAATTTTACCCTACGAGCCTCAGGGCATTCACACATCTCAAAGACAGACTCGATCTTCTCGAACCAGTGGAGAAGACCTATAGCTCCTTCTGTACCACTGAAGGTACTAGGTCGACAGTCCATAAAGGTCTTGAACGTACACATGGGAGGTTGAGCATGCTGACCTGTCGCACGAGAAAGAAAAAACACGGTTAAGCACAAGAGTTGGTTCGCGAGAGTAGGATCTAAACATCCTAAGGTAGGTCGGAATGGCAGGTTATACCTCCTGCAGGGGCTGCTGCGAGTGCCTCAGCAACTCGTTCGTAGATTAGAGCCGTCAGCTGGGTTTGAGTCAAGTTCAGACGTCCACTCATGATCTTCATATCAAAGGAAACACAAGTGAGAGAAGTGTTGCGAAAGTGCATAAGTATGGGATGACAGAAGAGAGTAAGCACACAGGGTTTCAAACAATAGTCGTTACGTTGACTAAGCATACCATGAACAATGCATTATGCAAACTAATAGACAGGCAATATAAATATAAACCGTATCACCTATAGTGTTGAGTCTTGCACGTGGAGCGAATCGTCGTTGTGGATCGTTGAGCACTGTACAGGTTATAGTCTGGTTTTGTCAAAAAGCTTTTCCCCTTTTTAAAACTGAGTTCACTATAACCAATGGCTCTGATACCAATCCGTCACACCCAAAAAATCCACAAGCGGAGTATCACCGCAGGAGGCGTGACTGACCAGGATCCAGCCACCAATCATATTGAACAATGTAATTAAATAAATAAAAGTCTAACCACACAATATAATTGGTGTTCAAAACAAGTTAATCAAGTTCAAGTTATCAGTGGAAGCATAAAGTTTAAAACCAAAGTATAAGTTTAAAGTTCAAATGTTTAACATGGAACTCAACAGTCCATGTCCCACAACGACTCCTCCTTCTCGTGCAAGCTCCATATAAGTACCTAACGACCTGCAAGGCATGTAACAACGAGTCAACAACAAAGTTGAGCGAGTTCACAGTTGATGTTTATCTTAAAGTTGTTTCAAAAACCATAAGTTCATTCGTAAGCCATGAGTTAACTAATTCCTTGTTTCCCAAACCAAAACCATAACCAGTGGGGGCTACCCCATGTTAACCACTAGACCCGTTACCATATCGACAACTGACTGGAGTCATGTTTATGTGCCCTACGTCAATGTCTATCATCATTGACTAAGTGCCCAGATCCATTAGTCCACTCCCGTCCTCTGCGGCACGGTGTGAGGCTTGTCAAACCTAATAGCGTTATTTAACTAATGTCCCGCTCGCTATTGGCCCGGCGATTAAGTCGATATAAAAATGAGGGACTTCATGATAGAGTTATGTCTAGTAGGTTATATGTTGTCATCCTTCCCACGGAGGATGGAGGTACGTAATCTACCCAAGGAGAATACGCAGGTTTAATGTTGTCATCTTTCCCATGGAGGATGGATGTACATATTCTACCCAAGGAGAATATGCAGGTTCCGTTTAGTTCCTTAACCCATTCCCATGCCTTATAGAAAGTGTGAACTCACCTTGGTTTGCTCGGTTTGTTAAGTTACTTTTTCACAGTTAATCAATCAAAGCCTATAGTATGCATACATACGAAATCAGTTTACATTCACAAGGTTCACGTACAATATACAATCACAGTGTGCATTCGAACATCTTAACAGTTATTCAAGTTCATACGACTCCACTATTCTCATGCATGATTCACAATAGAAATCAATAGTTAAGTGTGCTATTCAAATCAACTCAGGTTTCCACAGTCGTAACTAACAGACAGTAACAGTCAGTAACAAACAACAACAGACAGTAACAGACAGTAACAGAGTCACACATTACCATGCACATTCTAGATCACAGTATGTTGATGTGGTGACATTCCGGGCGACGAAACATCCAAGCCTTTCGTCGACATATTGGGTGACGAAACATCACATGTTTCCTCGGCATGAGAGTGACGAAACCTCAGGTGTTTCGTCGACCAGGTAAATGGCGAAACTCAAGTGTTTCGTTGGCCAAGATAACAGCTCATACTTAACTACTCCCTTAATTCCCGTAATTACTTCCCCAAACTCCAAAACTGATCAAGCCTACAACCCTAGACATGAACCCTAGTCTACCCGATCATCATCATGCACGCATCTGTATCACCGATTCCTTTAATATACATAAACAACTGGTAACACATAAAGTAAACATCAAACACAACCATCAATACTGAGCAGTGGACATAACAGAAAAGATCACAAACATCAGATCTATAGTCTAATAGATTAGCAACAGACATCAAACCCTAATCACGTTTGATCACCCAGACAGATTATAAGGATCCCTATCATACCAATACTGACTTCCTGTTGTGATATTACGTGAAGTTGTGCGTATAAGAGATATATAACTGATTCTAATATGGGCCTCACCTGGGCCGAAAGCCCATTTCTACGAAACATCAAAGGGGGCGACGAAACTCCCCAAGTTTCGTCGAGTAGAGGGAATGACGAAACTCCCTAAGTTTCGTCGAGCTAGCTAGTGGCGAAACACTATGTTTCATCAAGTATAGTTTTTAACTTTTAAACAGTTCACAAGTTTATAAAACTAAATACATTAAACACATTAATCATATACTAAATAATAATAATAATACAATATCTCAACCATATAACAAACGTGCACAATTACAAGGCAAACAAGTTATGCAAACACAATTGTGAAACAAATAACGTGTCGAGGGAAGACCTTGAAAACTCGGGTTGTCACATCATCCCCAACTTGAAAGAAATTTCGTCCTGAAATTTTGCACGTAGTTACTGAGGAAGCTAGTTAGGTTGCGTGGTTTCCTGGTTTTCCTGGGGTGTCACATCATTCCCCCGTTGGTTAGGAATTTCGTCCCGAAATTTCAAAGTAGCTTCAGCCTCAGTAGTGTTTTCACTTTTCTCGAACAACTGGGGATACTTGTGTTTCATTTGGTCTTCTCGTTCCCAGGTAAACTCTGGGCCACGACGGGAGTTCCAACGAACTCGAACAATGGGTATTCTAGTACGCTTGAGAACCTTAACGTCTCGGTCAGTAATCTCTACTGGTTCCTCGACGAATCGTAACTGATCGTCGATGGTGAGCTCCTTGAGAGGAACTATGAGGGTCTCATCTGACAGACACTTCTTCAGATTTGACACATGGAATACGTTGTGAACTCCACTGAGTTCTTCGGGTAGGTTCAGTCTATAGGCCACTTTTCCAATTTTCTCGGTGATTTCAAAAGTTCCGACATATCGCAGGTTGAGTTTGCCTCATTTACCAAAGCGAACTACACTTTCCAAGGTGAGACTTTAAGTAGCACTCGATCCCCAACCTGGAACTCGAGTGGTTTCCTGCGCTTATCAGCGTAGCTTTTCTGACGGTCACGAGCTGCCGCCATTCGTTGTCGTATCTGAGCAATCTTCTCTGTTGTGTCTACGACGAGTTCTGGGCCAGTGATTTGGCTGTCGCCAACCTCTGCCCAACAAAGAGGTGATCGGTACTTCCGTCCATACAATGCCTCAAACGTAGCAACCTGGATGCTGGTGTGGTAACTGTTGTTATACGAAAACTCCACCAGAGGTAGATGCCGCTCCCAGCCGTTACCAAAGTCGATTACACATGCTCGAAGCATGTCTTCAAGGGTTTGGATTGTGACACCTGGGTCACTGCGACCATCAAACAAATACCAAACCAATGAAATATTGTATTTCATACTTGGGATTTGTATAAATATGTGTATCATTTGCACATATCAAATTCTTATTCGATTCCAAACTCTAAATCGCTTTCAGGAAGGTTATACGCGCACTAATGCGTAAATATAATCAGTTTAATGCGAAAAATACTCCGGAACATCAACATATGCTTAACATACCTTAAATAACCTTTACATAACTTAGAAATAAGTTTTGAAGGCTTTGGTATGGCAAAAACAAGTTAATTCGCCTACAGGGACTAAACTTGACAAACTGCGAAAGTATGCCAATTTGAACTGTAACAGACATTCCGGAACATGACCATAAGTTAAACATACCATAAATATCTTTTACATAGCTTAGAAATAGGCTTTGAGGGGTTCGGTATGCTAAAATAAACTTTTGGGTCATTCAGGGACTAAAAGTGTCAAAAAGTGCACAAGTTTGCACTTTTGCGCATAACTCACGTTCTGAATACATCCGGACATCCAAAAATTTATGTAAGCATGACTATATTATGCTTTAGTGTTTGGCTTGCCAAAAATCCATTCGTTGCGTCATTTGGATCGTTTTTCGCGCTTATGCGCATTCCGTCGTAATTAAGCGAACATCGCGTTCGTACGACCAAACGAACCAACACCCGGCATATTTTTGAGCATGTTTCATGTCCACAATGTTTAGGCATCATTTTAGGGCCTTAAAGTTGGCTTTACGGGCCTTAGAAGTGTCGGAAATGGCTTAAATACACAACAGGGACCAAAACTGTCATTTTTGAAACTTATTTTCTGATCAGAACCCCCATGCGGCCCGCATTAGTTTTGGTGTATCCTGAAGCGGGCCGCCTCAGCCTCTGCAGACCAGATTCAATGTTTAACAGCCTGTTTGCAGCTGTTTTGCACCCCCAATCCCAATTCCAAGTGTCAATTTCCTATGGTGAGTGGCAAATGAGCTACCATAAGGTTCCGACAAGTGTACGGCTTTGATCGTGCCCCCTTTTCCAAGAAACGATCCTAACGGTTCTCCGAATACTATAAATACCCAACCCACTTCACTTCTAAACTCACAAGAATCTGATCCAAAAGACTCTAAGTTGGAACCATTGTTTCATACCTGAGTTATTTGGATCTAGATTAGCATTCGGGGACCCTTCGTAAGTATTCTTTCGTTCTTTTATTGCTTTTCGAGTCTTTTCGAGTCTGAAAGTCAAACTTTGTTTGACTTTCTGCGTTGACCAGTTTATGGTCAATGCGAAGTTCGTTTGAACTTCGCAACGTGAGTGTAATCACGTTGGTTATAGTCCCTTGGGACTATGCCTACTGATTACCACGTTGTCTAGGGTCGTAGGGTAAGTGATCTGACAAATCCCGTTATTCTCTATACCCATGGTTATGTGTGGGTATTTTGGGTAACGACTGAATCTGTAATTATTAATTTACCCTTTGGTAAGGGTTTGTTAAGAACGAGTTGGAACGATGAACGAGTCAAGAAGGTTTGAATGTTATTAGAAAATCGACAATAAAGTAGTTTCACAATTAAAACAAGAACGATTTGAACGATTAAAACAACAAGAACGATTTGAACGATTTCACAAAATGTTTTAACGATTTGGTAAACATTTGGACATGATTTACATTTGATCATGCATTTCCACGAAACATAGTATTGATTTAAACCAAGTTTTACTTCAATACTTTGTTTTGTGCGTTTCACCTATGGTTTAGTTGATGCATTTCACTAGCCATACATATCATTTTGGTTACACATTACATGGCTTACATTTGACACAAACACTTTTGACATTGGTTATACATAACATGATTTACATCTTGACATGAACATTTTGACATATTATTTCAATACGTTTGACAATTTGTTTAAACATAGACATCTTACATTGGTGGTTTGTTTGGGTAAGTGATTTGAGTAACGGTGCGTGTGTAATATGATACAAGCATGGTGGATACGCCGCTGGTACTTCCTATATATAAATGTTTGTATGGTATTACATATCGTAGCGTTATTTGAATCATTTCAATTTAAGATATATAACATTTTATACAAATAACATACTTTTCACAAGACATCTTTTTACAAACAACTTATCTTATACAAACTCATTTTACATGGTTATTCATTTAATCATGCATTATTCTCTTATTTATACATATCATCTGAACTTATTATTTTTTTTTTTTAAAATGATTTACAAAGACAAAGCAAATTACAAGGTTCATGACTAAACATTTTCTTAAACAGAAGTCATGAATCTTATTTTCACAAAACCTATGTACTCGTCAGCATTTCTTTGCTGACCTCGTTTTCACATGTGTTTTAGGTATTGTTGAAAGATATCGAATGATAGGATGCATGCTCACATAGGACTGGACAAGGCCTTAGTGACTCAATAACAATGATAGACTATGTTTAAATTATGTATTTAGATTTCCAGACGATGTAATTATTCAATGTTTAATAAAACGAAACACTTTTTGGTATCCATGGTTATGAAACATTAATTCTGTTACAACACTCCCCGACGTTTCCGCCACGTTTTGTATGTTACACGTGGTCGGGGTGTGACAGAAAAGATGGTATCAGAGCCAATGGTTATAGGGAATTAGGTTATTAGTAATGCTTTGACCTAGTCTATAACCTTCTTAGGACCCTAACGCGAGTTTACTTGCGTTTAGTCATAAAACAATACCGTCACCTATCCTTAGGCGACGACCACAACAAGAACATAAATTTCAAAACCACTTTGAAAACTAATCATCTGTTCTAGGATGATTGATTACTAGGTTTTGAACCCTCTATTGTAAGGTTTTGAACCCTCTGTTATATGCTTTTGAACTCCTTTGAGTTTTCAAAATCTCGTCAAGATTTTGGGTTTTAAATAATGTGAACACGTGCAAACTGGAAGGGTGAATGCCTGTATTCTGGGTTTTCTGTCTAGGCAAGCACTTCGTATACATCTCATCAGACGCGAGACCAGTTGTGCTTACCTGGGAATTCTTGGGATGAGTGTTCACTTATAGGCGAGCATGTCTTCGCGATACATTATTTTTGACCCATTTACTTTGATTAGTCACTGTGTGTCGTTTGTTGCTTTGTAGTAACAAACAAATGACCACTATCCTTGCTTTCATCAGATTTGTTTCATCTCATTCTTTTCATCTAATTCTCTCTCTCGTTTCCTTTCATGTTTCCTCTTTTAGAATGCCTCCTCGACGCGAAAGCCAGATAGCGACTGCCGAATTGGCAAAAATCATTGCGCAGCAAATGGCTGCTCAATTCCCAAACCTCTTTGCTCAATGGAACCAAGCCAACAACAACAACAATGTTCCATGCAAATACAAGGATTTTAACCAGGCTAAACCACTCAAGTTTAGTGGTTCTGAAGGAGCGACTGGGCTTCTTCAATGGTTCGAGAGCATTGAGAATACTTTCCGCCACATGCAGTGTCCTGACAATCGCAAGGTCGAGTTTTCTTCGAGTGTGTTTCAGAAGAGGGCTCTCACATGGTGGAACGGGGTTATGAGGGATCGTGGTGCAGAAGTTGCTCTAGCACAGACATGGGCTGAACTTAGGGCTCTTATGATGAGGGAATTCTGTCCTCGTCATGAGCAGCGAGCTTTGGAGAAGGAATTTGATGAGTTGAAGCAAGATAGTGGTGAGCACAGGGCGTATACTGATAGGTTTGAGGAGTTGAGTCTGCTTTGCCCGACAATGGTTACCCCACTCGACAAGGCTATCGAAAGGTACATCGACGGCCTACCTGACTCGGTACAAGACATCCTTACTGGTAGTAGCCCTACCACACTCCGTCAGGCGATCGAGTTAGCTGCGACATTGATTGAGTCGCAGATTCGGAAGAATAAGTTACACAGAAAGGGTGACAATGGTAAGAAGCAGGGGTCTGACAAGGAGGATAGCAAGAAAGGTCAAAACAAGAAGGGTAAGGAAGGTGAGACGTCAAAGAAATCAAGAAAGCGAAAGGGTGGTCAGAACTTTGCTGTTACAGCACAGATTGCTCAGAACCCGCGGAACCCACCAGCTCAGCCACCTGCAAAGAAAGCATATGCCGGTACCGCACCTCATTGTGCACGCTGCAACGGTCATCACGCGGTATAACAAGCTTGCTGGCAATGCACGACGTGTGGGAAACTTGGGCATTTGGCCAATGTTTGTCGTTTGGGACAAAATCAGGCTGCTCAGGTTCAAGCTCCGGTTCAAGGGAATGCTGCGAGATTCCCACTGGGGTCATGTTTCAACTGCGGAGAGATTGGTCACTTCCGCCACAACTGCCCAAGACTGGTGAATGCAAATGCTAACGCAAACCCAAATGCGAACGTCAATGTCAATGTGAATCCAGCACGTGGTCGAGTGTTTAACATCAATGAGGCACTCAATGATGAAGGAGTGAACAATTAGCATTTTGTATTTCCTCTGGTTGTTATCTTGTAACATTTAAAGACAATGCGGTTGTTATATAAATAAAAATTTGTGGTTTTATTTTTTAACTAATGCAATTGTATGAATGTTTGATCCAACCTTATGATGTCAACACAAAGACAAAACTACTCGTGTGGTTCTGTCATTTTTATGATCACTTGTGATCTCCCTAAGAACCTCAAACACTTGTTTCTTTTAAATCTAAAGTATCTTATCGTCTTGCACCGTTCGAGATGCAAGAATTATCAAAACAGCTTCAAGAGTTGTCTGATAAAGGATTCATCCGTCTGAACTTTTCACCTTGGAGAAACTCCTGTCCTCTTTGTGAAAAGAAAAATGGATCTTTTCGAATGTATATCGATTAACATAAGCCTAGTAAGCTTACCATCAAGAATCGATATCCCCTACCTTAAATCAACGATTTCTCCGATCAACTGCATAGCGTTTCATGCTTTTCCAAGATCGATTTGCGTTTTGGGTATCATCAACTTTGTATTCTCGAAGAAGATATTCCCAAAACGGTTTTCTGCACGAAGTATGGCCATTACGAGTTTACAGTCATGCCTTTTGGGTTGACAAATGCTCCAGCCATCTTCAAAGACTTAATAAATAGAGTCTGCAAGCCTTATTTGGATCAGTTCGTCATTGTTGTTAATGACACCTTGATCTATTCATATCCCGAGCCGATCACGATCAACACCTTCGTTGACATTGGAACCCCTAAAGAAGGAACAAACTTTTCGCTAAATCCTCCAAGAGGAAATGTTGGCTTAAAGAAGTTCAGTTTTTGGGTCATGTAGTCAACAAGCAGGGTATTCTTGTGGATCCATCCAAATTGCTGCAATTAAGGATTTGATTCCTAGTATGCTTTAAATACCCGTGTCCAAAGATAACAAATTTAAAGGTCAAATTAAACAATTATGCGATTATGTGATATGTGTTTATGTGTTCTCCTCTATGTTTTTATGTGATACGATTTTCAAATCCTCATAGAATCTTACATATCTTCATATGAGGGATTCATAGTAGGATATTCAAAAGGTACTACCTTAAATCCTTATGGGCTTCTACGTGGTAGTTAAGACCCTTTGGTTATATAGTACCATTCCATGATTCGATGAGAGACCCTTGAGTGGTCTAGTTAAAGATTGATTCAAGATCTGGTTAACAATGGCATGTGATGATACAGCTGAAAGGACCCTATGGTGGTCCAGTCACACTCATCATAGGATTGCTCATTTGGTTTTACCCTACACGTTATAAAATAGACTGTGTGAACTGTGCAAGGAATTGTCTAATTATGGACGCGTACATAATTATGAAATTTAGTGCACAGAAACCCAGTAGGATTTATTATGTGTAAGAACCGATAGTGACAACAATAACAAAATGAGAACGATGTAATGGAGGTACGGTGGACGCACCAATGACGCTTCATATACTAGTATATAAGTGTCCCTCTTGCATTGAAAGCATAATGTTATTTAAAGTTACTAGAAGTTCAGAACCCTAACCAGTGTTGTTTTGTCTTTTCAACTTCATGTTTTCAAGCTCTCACAAGTTTCCTCTGATTAAATTTCGGGACGAAATTTCCTAAAGTAGGGGAGACTGTGACACCTGGGTCACTGCGACCATCAAACAAATACCAAACCAATGAAATATTGTATTTCATACTTGGTATTTGTATAAATATGTGTATCATTTGCACATATCAAATTCTTATTCGATTCCAAACTCTAAATCGCTTTCAGGAAGGTTATACGCGCACTAATGCGTAAATATAATCAGTTTAATGCGACAAATACTCCGGAACATCAACATATGCTTAACATACCTTAAATAACCTTTACATAACTTAGAAATAAGTTTTGAAGGCTTTGGTATGGCAAAAACAAGTTAATTCGCCTACAGGGACTAAACTTGACAAACTGCGAAAGTATGCCAATTTGAACTGTAACAGACATTCCGGAACATGACCATAAGTTAAACATACCATAAATATCTTTTACATAGCTTAGAAATAGGCTTTGAGGGGTTTGGTATGCTAAAATAAACTTTTGGGTCATTCAGGGACTAAAAGTGTCAAAAAGTGCACAAGTTTGCACTTTTGCGCATAACTCACGTTCTGAATACATCCGGACATCCAAAAATTTATGTAAGCATGACTATATTATGCTTTAGTGTTTGGCTTGCCAAAAATCCATTCGTTGCGTCATTTGGATCGTTTTTCGCGCTTATGCGCATTCCGTCGTAATTAAGCGAACATCGCGTTCGTACGACCAAACGAACCAACACCCGGCATATTTTTGAGCATGTTTCATGTCCACAATGTTTAGGCATCATTTTAGGGCCTTAAAGTTGGCTTTACGGGCCTTAGAAGTGTCGGAAATGGCTTAAATACACAACAGGGACCAAAACTGTCATTTTTGAAACTTATTTTCTGATCAGAACCCCCATGCGGCCCGCATTAGTTTTGGTGTATCCTGAAGCGGGCCGCCTCAGCCTCTGCAGACCAGATTCAATGTTTAACAGCCTGTTTGCAGCTGTTTTGCACCCCCAATCCCAATTCCAAGTGTCAATTTCCTATGGTGAGTGGCAAATGAGCTACCATAAGGTTCCGACAAGTGTACGGCTTTGATCGTGCCCCCTTTTCCAAGAAACGATCTTAACGGTTCTCCGAATACTATAAATACCCAACCCACTTCACTTCTAAACTCACAAGAATCTGATCCAAAAGACTCTAAGTTGGAACCATTGTTTCATACCTGAGTTATTTGGATCTAGATTAGCATTCGGGGACCCTTCGTAAGTATTCTTTCGTTCTTTTATTGCTTTTCGAGTCTTTTCGAGTCTGAAAGTCAAACTTTGTTTGACTTTCTGCGTTGACCAGTTTATGGTCAATGCGAAGTTCGTTTGAACTTCGCAACGTGAGTGTAATCACGTTGGTTATAGTCCCTTGGGACTATGCCTACTGATTACCACGTTGTCTAGGGTCGTAGGGTAAGTGATCTGACAAATCCCGTTATTCTCTATACCCATGGTTATGTGTGGGTATTTTGGGTAACGACTGAATCTGTAATTATTAATTTACCCTTTGGTAAGGGTTTGTTAAGAACGAGTTGGAACGATGAACGAGTCAAGAAGGTTTGAATGTTATTAGAAAATCGACAATAAAGTAGTTTCACAATTAAAACAAGAACGATTTGAACGATTAAAACAACAAGAACGATTTGAACGATTTCACAAAATGTTTTAACGATTTGGTAAACATTTGGACATGATTTACATTTGATCATGCATTTCCACGAAACATAGTATTGATTTAAACCAAGTTTTACTTCAATACTTTGTTTTGTGCGTTTCACCTATGGTTTAGTTGATGCATTTCACTAGCCATACATATCATTTTGGTTACACATTACATGGCTTACATTTGACACAAACACTTTTGACATTGGTTATACATAACATGATTTACATCTTGACATGAACATTTTGACATATTATTTCAATACGTTTGACAATTTGTTTAAACATAGACATCTTACATTGGTGGTTTGTTTGGGTAAGTGATTTGAGTAACGGTGCGTGTGTAATATGATACAAGCATGGTGGATACGCCGCTGGTACTTCCTATATATAAATGTTTGTATGGTATTACATATCGTAGCGTTATTTGAATCATTTCAATTTAAGATATATAACATTTTATACAAATAACATACTTTTCACAAGACATCTTTTTACAAACAACTTATCTTATACAAACTCATTTTACATGGTTATTCATTTAATCATGCATTATTCTCTTATTTATACATATCATCTGAACTTATTATTATTTTTTTTAAAATGATTTACAAAGACAAAGCAAATTACAAGGTTCATGACTAAACATTTTCTTAAACAGAAGTCATGAATCTTATTTTCACAAAACCTATGTACTCGCCAGCATTTCTTTGCTCACCTCGTTTTCACATGTGTTTTAGGTATTGTTGAAAGATATCGAATGATAGGATGCATGCTCACATAGGACTGGACAAGGCCTTAGTGACTCAATAACAATGATAGACTATGTTTAAATTATGTATTTAGATTTCCAGACGATGTAATTATTCAATGTTTAATAAAACGAAACACTTTTTGGTATCCATGGTTATGAAACATTAATTCTGTTACAACACTCCCCGACGTTTCCGCCACGTTTTGTATGTTACACGTGGTTGGGGTGTGACATGGATGGTGCGCTCAGACTGCCCATCCGTCTGCGGATGATATGCTGTGCCCATGTCTAACCGAGAGCCAAAGGATTTGTGCATTGCTTGCCACAACTCAGAGGTAAAACGCGCGTCACGATCAGATATGATGGAGGTTGGCACCCCGTGCCTCGCAACTACTTCCTTCAGGTAGACGTCTGCTAGAGTAGAGAACTTATCCATTTCCTTGATAGCCAGAAAGTGTGCGGACTTTGTCAATCGATCCACTATCACCCAAATAGTATCGTTTCCTCGTTGAAATCTAGGTAGGCCAGTAACGAAGTCCATGGAAATTTGCTCCCATTTCCATGTCGGGATCTCTGGTTGTTGAAGTAGGCCTGATGGCTTCTGGTATTCAACCTTAACCCTCGCACAGGTCAAACATTTACTAACATAGGTCGCTATGTTAGCTTTCATATGGGGCCACCAGTACGTAGTCTTGAGACCGTGGTACATCTTATCCGAACCAGGATGTACTGAGTAACGAGACTTGTGTGCTTCATCCATCACAAGCTCACGTAGATTTCCATACAATGGAACCCAGATGCGCCCTGTTACGTAGTAAGCGCCGTCTTCCTTTTGTTCTAACCGTTTCTTCGATCCTCGCAGGGACTCAGCCCTGATGTTCTCCGCTTTCAATGTTTCAACCTGAGCATCTCGTATCTGAGTAGGAAGACTAGAGTGGATGGTAAGCTGTAACGCACGTACACGCTTAGGTTTAGTCTCCTTTCGACTGAGGGCATCGGCCACAACATTGGCTTTGCCTGGATGGAATTTAATCGCGCACTCATAATCATTCAGGAGTTCGAACCCATCGACGCTGTCGCATGTTCAACTCCTTCTGATCGAAGATATGCTGGAGACTCCTGTGATCGGTGTAAATGGTGCACTTGGTACCGTACAGGTAATGCCTCCATATCTTGAGTGCGAACACAACAGCTCCCAGTTCCAGGTCGTGTGTAGTGTAGTTCCTTTTGTGAACCTTAAGTTGGCGTGATGCATAAGCAATGACCTTCTCACGTTGCATCAACACACAACCCAGTCCTTGAATTAACGCGCAATAAACCACAAAATCCTCTGTGCCTTCAGGTAACGAGAGAATAGGTGCGCTACAAAGTTTCTTCTTTAGTTGCTGAAACGCGGATTCCTGCGTATCACCCCAACGATAGGTGACACCCTTCTGAGTTAGTGAAGTGAGAGGTTGCGCAATCTTCTTGAAATCCTTAATGAACCCTCTGTAGTAACCCGCCAAACCCAAGAATTGGCGGATTTCAGTTGGTGTACGAGGTGCAGGCCAATTTTTGATCGAGTCAACCTTGGATGGATCCACATGAATCCCATCCTCGTTTACCACGTGACCGAGGAAATGGACTTCACGAAGCCAAAAGTCGCATTTCGAAAACTTAGCATAAAGCTGCTCTGCTCGTAGAAGTTCCAGAATAAGTCACAGATGATGCTCGTGTTCCTCCTGACTCTTAGAATAGATCAGGATGTCATCGATGAAAACAATAACGAACTTATCCAGATAAGGTTTGCACACTCGGTTCATGAGATCCATGAAGACCGCAGGTGCGTTTGTCAATCCGAAAGGCATGACCAGAAACTCGTAGTGCCCGTAACGAGTTCTGAATGCTGTCTTGGAGATGTCCTCGTCTCGAACTCTCAGTTGATGATAGCCCGATCTCAGATCAATCTTTGAGTAGAAGCTCGACCCTTGCAGCTGGTCAAAAAGGTCATCTATACGACGGAGAGGATAACGATTCTTCACGGTTACCTTGTTGAGTTCGCGATAGTCAATACACATTCGGAAGGTACCGTCTTTCTTCTTCACAAACAAGACTGGAGCTCCCCAGGGCGAAGAGCTAGGACGAATGAAACCCTTGTCCAAGAGTTCTTGCTGTTGTGCGGACAGTTCTTCTAGTTCCGATGGAGCTAAACGATAAGGTGCACGAGCTATTGGTGCCGCTCCAGGAGCTAGCTCGATTTGAAATTCGACCTGACGATGAGGCGGAAGACCAGGTAATTCCTCAGGAAATACCTCAGGAAAGTCGCGAACAATAAGAATGTCTTCTATCTTCTTTTCCTTCATTGAGGTGTCAGTAACGAGAGCTAAAATGGCAGTGTGATCCTTACGCAAACACTTCTGGGCCTTAAGGAAAGAGATGATGCCCACGACAGCACCACTCTTATCACCACGAATCACGAGAGGTTCCTCACCAGAACGAGGGATGCGGACAATTTTCTCCTTGCAAAGAATCTCCGCTTGATGTTGAGACAACCAATCCATCCCAATGACGACGTCGAAACTACCAAGAACGATGGGGATAAGATCGATAGAGAAGGTCTGACCAGCTAAGACGAGATTACAACCCTTAACTATGTGCGTGGCCTCAAGACTTTTACCATTCGCTAGTTCTACAACATGCTTGGTGTTTAAGGAAATTGGGATACGCTTAAGCATCTGACTAACTTTTAAGGACACGTAACTAGTATCGGCACCCAAATCAAACAAAACTGAAAGAAAGAAATCATCCAGTAGGAACTTACCCATCACAACGTTGGGATCATTCCTCGCATCACCCTGACCAATCACGAAAGCACGCCCCCTGGCACCATTGCCATCATTGTTTCCCCCATTGTTTCCATTTCCCTGATTGTTGTTGTTGTTCTGATTCTGGTTTAGCTGTGGACAGTTTCTCTTGAAGTGACCTTCAGCACCACACTGAAAACACCTTTTATTACCCTGCTGTTGCTGCTGCTGGTTCTGTGGAGCTTGTGGCTGCTGTCGACGATTCTGATTCGCAGTATATGGGCTCCTGCAATCCTTTGCTGCGTGACTAAGCTTGTTACATCTATGACAACGACCCTTGTTGCACGGCCCACTGTGGTGCAAGTTACATCGATTGCACTTAGGGTGGTTTCCCTTGTACCCATCCTGTCCCTGATTCCCAGAAGACTGTTGACTGGGGCTCTTGTAGTCGTCAGTACTTCGTTGCTGAGACTGAGACTGAATAGAAGTAGAACCTTTGCTCGAATTTCCATCCCATTTGCGCTTGTTGTCGCTAGGAGCATCTGAAGTAGTGGCGCTAACACGCTTAGGCAGCTTGTTCTGCTCAACTGCTTGATCAGTGAGACGATGAGACAGTCGTATGACTTGCTGGATCGTAGGGAGGTTAGCTGCAGTCACATGGCTCTGAATCTCTGGCACTAAACCCTTGAGGTACAACTCGATACGTTTGATAGGAGGATCCACCATAGTAGGACACAACACAGCCAATTCGTTCGATCTCTTCGTATACGCCTCGATTTCAGACCCCGTCATCTTCAAGTTGTAAAACTCCACCTCTAGCTTGTGAATGTCGTCGCGATGACAGTACTCCTCTTTGATCAGATCTTTGAAGTCGTTCCATGGGGTGGCATTAGCAGCTGCCAACCCTAGCATATGAACCTGGGCGTTCCACCAAGTTAACGCAGCACCTTCGAGTGTTCCAGTAGCAAATTTTACCCTACGAGCCTCAGGGCATTCACACATCTCAAAGACAGACTCGATCTTCTCGAACCAGTGGAGAAGACCTACAGCTCCTTCTGTACCACTGAAGGTACTAGGTTGACAGTCCATAAAGGTCATGAACATACACACGGGAGGTTGAGCATGCTGACCTGTCGCGCGAGAAAGAAAAGACAAGGTTAAGCACAAGAGTTGGTTCGCAAGAGTAGGATCTAAACATCCTAAGGTAGGTCGGAATGACAGGTTATACCTCCTGCAGGGGCTGCTGCGAGTGCCTCAGCAACTCGTTCGTTGATTAGAGCCGTCAGCTGGGCTTGAGTGAAGTTCAGACGTCCACTCATGATCTTCATATCAAAGGAAACACAAGTGAGAGAAGTTTCGCGAAAGTGCATAAGTATGGGATGACAGAAGAGAGTAAGCACACAGGGTTTCAAACAATAGTCGTTACGTTGACTAAGCATACCATGAACAATGCATTATGCAAACTAATAGACAGGCAATATAAATATAAACCGTATCACCTATAGTGTTGAGTCTTGCACGTGGAGCGAAGCGTTGTTGTGGATCGTTGAGCACTGTACAGGTTATAGTCTGGTTTTGTCAAAAAGTTTTTCCCTTTTTTAAAACCGAGTTCACTATAACCAAAGGCTCTGATACCAATCTATCACACCCCCAAAAATCCACAAGCGGAGTATCACCGCAGCAGGCGTGACTGACCAGGATCCAGCCACCAATCATATTGAACAATGTAATTAAATAAATAAAAGTCCAACCACACAATATAACTGGTGTTCAAAACAAGTTAATCAAGTTCAATTTATCAGCGGTAGCATAAAGTTTAAAACCAAAGTATAAGTTTAAAGTTCAAATGTTTAACGTGGAACTCAACAGTCCATGTCCCACAACGACTCCTTCTCGTGCAAGCTCCATATAAGTACCTAACGACCTGCAAGGCATGTAACAACGAGTCAACAACAAAGTTGAGCAAGTTCACAGTTGATGTTCATCTTAAAGTTGTTTCAAAAACCATAAGTTCATTCGTAAGCCATGAGTTAACCAATTCCTTGTTTCCCAAACCATAACCATAACCAGTGGGGGCTACCCCATGTTAACCACTAGACCCGTTACCGTATCGACAACTGACTGGAGTCATGTTTATGTGCCCTACGTCAATGTCTATCATCATTGACTAAGTGCCCAGATCCATTAGTCCACTCCCGTCCTCTGCGACACGGTGTGAGGCTTGTTAAACCTAATAGCGCTATTTAACTAATGACCCGCTCGCCATTGGCCCGGCGATTAAGTCGATATAAAAATGAGGGACTTCATGATAGAGTTATGTCTAGTAGGTTATATGTTGTCATCCTTCCCACGGAGGATGGAGGTACGTAATCTCCCAAGGAGAATACGCAGGTTTAATGTTGTCATCCTTCCCATGGAGGATGGAGGTACATATTCTACCCAAGGAGAATATGCAGGTTCCGTTTTAGTTCCTTAACCCATTCCCAAACCACCGGGAATCCCATGCCTTATAGAAAGTGTGAACTCACCTTGGTTTGCTCGGTTTGTTAAGTTACTTGTTCACAGTTAATCAGTCAAAGCCTATAGTATGCATACATACGAAATCAGTTTACATTCACAAGGTTCACGTACAATATACAATCACAGTGTGCATTCGAACATCTTAACAGTTATTCAAGTTCATACGACTCCACTATTTTCATGCATGATTCACAATAGAAATCAATAGTTAAGTGTGCTATTCAAATCAACTCAAGTTTCCACAGTCGTAACTAACAGACAGTAACAGTCAGTAACAGACAACAACAGACAGTAACAGAGTCACACATTACCATGCAAATTCTAGACCACAGTCTATTGATGTGGTGACATTCAGGGCGAAGAAACATCCAAGCCTTTTATCGACAGATTGGGTGACGAAACATCACATGTTTCCTCGGCATGAGAGTGACGAAACCTTATGTGTTTCATCGATCAGGTAAATGGCGAAACTCAAGTGTTTCGTTGGCCAAGATAACAGCTCATACTTATGTGACATCCCACATCGGTTGTGAAGGGGAGCAATGGCTTCCTTATAATGGGCTGGATACCTTCACCATCATGACGCGTTTTGAAAACCGTGAGGGGTGGACGCCGGGGGCGCGCTGGCCGCCAAAGCAGACAATATCATGGTGCGGTTACGCTGGGGTCTTACAGATGGTATCAGAGCCAGGGCCAGACCGGTGGAGCCAGGTCCTGCGAGGACGCTGGACCCATTAAGGGGGGTGGATTGTGACATCCCACATCGGTTGTGAAGGGGAACAAAGGCTTCCTTATAAGAGGCTGGATACCTTCACCATCATGACGCGTTTTGAAAACCGTGAGGGGCGGATGCCGATGGCGTGCTGGCCGCCAAAGCGGACAATATCATGGTGCGGTTACGCTGGGCATGATTGACCAACCCTGACCGTTAGCTATTTTAAGAGTTCAACCGAGCAAACCAAGGTGAGTTCACACTTTCTATAAGGCATGGGATTCCCGGTGGTTTGGGAATGGGTTAAGAAATTAAAACGGAACCTGCATATTCTCCTTGGGTAGAATATGTACCTCCATCCTCGTTGGGAAGGATGACAACATTAAACCTGCGTATTCTCCTTGGGTAGATTACATACCTCCATCCTCCATAGGAAGGACAACAACATATAACTTACTAGACAAAACTCTATCATGAAGTTCCTCATTTTTATATCGACTTAATCGCCGGGCCAATGGCGAGCGGGTCATTAGTTAAATAGCGCTATTAGGTTTGACAAGCCTCACACCGTGCCGCAGAGGACGGGAGTGGACTAATGGATCTGGGCACTTAGTCAATGATGATAGACATTGACGTAGGGCACAACATACTCCAGCCAGTTGTCGATATGGTAACGGGTCTAGTGGTTACATGGGGTAGCCCCCACTGGTTATGGTTTGGGAAATAAGGAACTGATTAACTACTGGCTTTCGAATGAACGTATGGTTTTTGGAACAACTTAAAAATGGACAACCAACGGTGAACTCGCTCAACTTTAGCTAGAGCTTGCATGGGAGCAGGAGTCGTTGTGGGACAGGAACCGCTGCGTGTTCTTGAAAAACTTTATTAAATTTAAAACTTATATGTTGGTTTTGAACTTAAATGCTTCCGCTGACTGTTAAACTTGGTTTTGGACTTTGGCTTGGAAAACTTTAGACGTTTGGTTTTACTTTACTTTACTTAAGGTTTACTATAATTGGTGGTATGATCCTGGTCAGTCACACGCCTCGCGGTAATACTCCGCTTGTTGATTTTGAGGGTGTGACAGATTTGTATCAGAGCCACTGGTTATAGTGAACTTGGTTTAAAAAAAAGGGAAAATCTTTTTGATAAGGACCAGACTATAACCTGTTCAGTGCTCAACGGTCCACAACGACGCTTCGCTCCACGTGCAAGGCTCAACACTTTAGGTGGTGTGATTTAAGTTTATATTGCCTACTTGCTAGATTACTTTTGCATAATGTGCTGTTTATGGTATGTTTATTTAGAGTAGTAGCATGATGCCTATTAGCCCTACTGCGTTCTTTATGACACACAAATGTTTAATTATTTGACAAGTGGTGGTCAAACTCCTTTCTGATTTCTCGTCACCCTGCTACGACAATCATCTATGCGTTCTATCTATTCATACGCTTATCTCGACATGACATCGCCATTTGACCCTCCGTACATTCAGATTGTACGTCAACATTCGCGAAGACCAAACCTAGCTCAAACGAACTCGGGTTTTAGGAGAACTATACCCACGCCTCCCTGATGACGAACCTTATCATCTCCACCGGTCATCGTCACCAGCAACGAAGCACTCACAGTTACACGCATTCGTCATTTTGCAACTCGAAACCCTACCAACCAAATTTTGTTTTGGACAAGTGATATACTTCCGCGACCGTGATGCAACGAACTTCCCTTTTTGTGCCGTGCCGCCATACACCACTACTAGAATTGCTTCTAGACAACAGATTACTTGGTTGAATTTTTCGGTTATTGTTGGACCCCTGTTTTCACTCGATTCTCTGTATGAACCTCACTAATTTACTGTTTCTTCGATCGGCAACTCATATAATGAAACGCTAACAACCATACCACGATTTCCACCGAACGCAAGATTCTTTCCCCATCACCCTGTTGGGTGGATAATTCTTATTCCACTTCGATCTACACCTTCGTATACCTAACTTGGAAAATGGATGCCTTTTGATGATGGGATAGCCTTCAGGACACTCGTGAACGGAGATACGGATCACTCAACCTACAGACTAACATGATGATCTATACGTTTACCTTACCCCTTTACTCTACAGGAACCATATTTTAATTCCATGATAGTTTTATTAAATATGCGGAATCTTTGCACTGACACATGATTGATGAATAATGCTATGCCTAAATTCTACCATTTGCTTAGACCAAACCATCACTCTCTTACCACAGTGATATTATGTTCTCGCTCCTCCCATGCAGGGACGCTAAGACGAACACACTCTAGCTTAGAGAATTTGGAAGACTCGACTTTCAATCATTGGTAATCACTCCTTGAAACCTTGAGTGTGATGATGTGTTGTTGATACAATTATACTCTCTTGAACACGTTTTCGCGTCCTTTCTTTGGAACCTCACAATTACACAAACGTATTTTTGGATTCATCCGCACGACCTAAGGAACTCCCTTGAATTTTGGTTGTTTATCGACACGATGAATCACAAACACACCCAAGTTCATGGATCCAGGTGAATTGTTACTCCCTCGCATGTGGGCGAGACCAACGACTCTTGATGGAAGTCTCAATGAATCTTAACACTACAAACTTGTACGACAATCAGGCTGCTATGGTAATTTCGTGTTCTGATTGATTTAACTTCGTGACATCTCTATTTGATCAACGACATATTTTGTCTTAACTATATACAACTTGCGCACGACCAGCTGTACTTTCGACATCAGGTAAACCCCTGTTATGGGTTATTAAACGCCTAGTCATCGATTGCGACTACCCTTTTCTCATGTACTGTTCCTTGATATTGATACGGCCGATATGGATACTCAGACACGACATATATTTCCCTTGTTTTCTTTGACGACATCCGAATCCACTTGAAGAGCTAGTAGGGATCCGAGCGACACCCACACCTTACCATGGAGCTCCTACGACACAAACAATCTTATGTTAGTTTCCAGCGAACGACTTTTGGCGTTGCGAAACCCGTTTTCTCAATCGTATGCACAAACCCTCGTAACTCTAAAGCTTGCTCAGGAATCCGCATTCCAACAGTTGAAGGTGAAACCCTGTAGTACACCCATTCTTTCGTTACCAGAAGGTACATACGATTTCATTGTTTGTTGTGACGCGTCCATCCACGGACTTAGTTGAGAAGGTCATCGCATACGCATCACGCCAACTCAAGGTTCACGAAAAGGGCTACTCTACCCCTGACTGGGAGTTGGAAGCAGTAGTGTTTGCACACAAGATATGGAGACATTACTTGGACGGTACCAAGTGCACCATTTACACCGATCATAAGAGTCTCCAGCATATCTTCGATCAGAAGGAGTTGAACATGCGACCGCGTCGATGGGTCGGACTCCTTAACGATTACGAATGCGTAATCAAGTACCATCCAGGCAGAGCTACTGTGGTGGCTGGCACCCTCTGTCATGAGGAAACCAAACCTAAGCTTGTACGTGCGTTACAACTTACCATTCACTCCAGTCTTCCTACCCAGAATCCGCAACACCCAGGTCGAAGCATTGGAAGAAGGGAACCTTTTTGCTGAGTCCATGCGGGGCATTGAAAAGCGACTTTGTAACACCTGTGTCATTTCAACCATCAAACAAATGCCAAACCAATGAAATATTGTATTTCATACTTTGGACTTGTATAAATATATGTATCGTTTACACATATCAATTCTTGTTCGATTTCAAGCTCTAAATCGCTTTCTGGAAGGTTATACGCGCACTAATGCGTAAATATAACCAGTTTAATGCAACGAACACTCCGGAATAGTGAAATAGGCTTAACATACCTTAAATAACCTATACATAACTTAGATATAAGTTTTGGAAGGTTTGGTGTGGTGAAATCAAAGTTAAATCGCTTACAGGGACTAAAGTTGACAAACTGCGAAAGTATACCAATTTGAACTGTAACAGACATTCTGGAACATGACCATAAGTTAAACATACCATAAATATCCTTTACATAGCTTAGAAATAGGCTTTGAGGGGTTCGGTATGCTAAAATAAACTTTTGGGTCATTCAGGGACTAAAAGTGTCAAAAAGTGCACAAGTTTGCATTTTCGCGCATAACTTACGTTCTGAATACATCCGGACATCCAAAAATTTATGTAAGCACTAAAATATTTTATTTTAGTGTTCGCCATAAGAAAAATCCATTCGTCACGTCATTTGGATCGTTTTTCACGCTTGTGCGCATTTCGTCGTAATTAAGCGAACATCGCGTTCGTACGACCAAACGAACCAACATCCGAGATATTTTTGAGCATGTTTTGAGTCCCCTATACTATAACTTCATTTTAGAGCCTTGAAATGAGGTTAACGGGGTTCAAACGCATCGAAAAAGGCCTTAAACACGTGCAGGGACCATTTCTGCCAATTCGGAAACTTTTCTGATTCAGGGGGGTGCTAGCGTAGCGCGAGCCCTATGGGCTTACCCGTCGCGCTACGCGACTGCCTATTCTGGACAGAAAACATGCAGAAATATCAGTTTTGCACTTTCGGGACCAGATTCGATGTATAAACAGCTGTTTAATTCACAACCACACATTCTAACATGCTTAGTCAGCGGATAAGGATGGAATTTAGGCACCATAACTTTGCAACACATGTATGGATGGAATTTAAGCACCTAAGCACCATAACTTTGCAACACATGTATGGATGGAATTTAAGCACCATAACTTTGCAACACATGTACGGATGGGATTAAGGCACGTTTTCCATGAAACGATCTTAACGGTTCGGGTATTCCTATAAATACCCCATACCCCCCATTGCTAAAATCACTAGAATTCTGATTTGAGAACCTCTAAGTTGAAACCATTGTTTCATACCTGAGATTCTTGAATCGGGATTAGCATTCGGGGACCCTTCGTAAGTATTCTTTCGTTCTTTTCCTTATTTTACTGCTTTTCGAGTCAGAAAGTCAAACTTTGTTTGACTTTCAGCGTTGACCAGTAATGGTCAATGCGAAGTTCTTTTGAACTTCGCAACGTGAGTGTAATCACGTTGGTCATAGTCCCTTGGGACTATGCCCACTGATTACCACGTTGTCTAGGGTCGTAGGGTAAGCGATCTGATGAATCGCTTATACCTCGAACCCGACCCATTTGGTCGATCATTAGGATCCGACCAAACACATTAGGTGACCATAGTAGGTAGGGAATAACCTTCCGAGGTTATACCCTATGGTCGCATCGTTTAAGTAGTTGTATGATAGGTAGTTTATATGCCTTAGGTAAATTACCAGAATACCCTTTTCATGTATAATTGGTAATTAAGCATATGTAACCTAAACCTTTGTCACATAACTGATTATGTAATATGTTTAGGCATATAACACTTGTCATAGGGCTAGTTAGGCGGTCCGAACGCGTTTCACGCGAACGACGCGTTAAAGTAGCATAAGCTACCTAAACGGGTCGTAATGGGTCGAAATCACTCAGGTTAAGTTTCATTTAGTATGTAGGCTTTGTTGAACCATACTACACGAGTCTCAATACTCGTTTGGTTTACAAACCCTCATGCTACCCGATCTTCCGATTTAGGTCCGGTTTATTAACATAGTTACCTATACTAGGTGCCGTTTGATTCCGAGATCTCTAGCATTACTTGGTGATTATCTTTAGACATCTGAGCAATCACAAGTGAGTACATAGACCCCTCTTTTACTGTTTTCCAAACTGTTTTGGGGTGGAACACATGTGCCTACTTGTTACTTTCATGCTTTCCTGTTTTCACATCATAGACATGCTATGTTCGTTAGTACATTATAGTACACGATTTCATTACATCTTATGCTAGGTGTGCCCATTGTGTGCATTACTTAGTACATTGTTTTACATTGCTTTTCTGTTGCATATGCTTATCCAGCATATGAACACATTATACTACATATTGAACCGTTGTAATCATTTGACTATGTGATCCGTTGATATCTGTGAACCGTTTGTATCTGTGATCCGTTGATATCTGTGAACCATTAGTATCTGTGAACCGTTTGTATCTGTGAACCGTTTATATCTGTGAACCGTTTATATCTGTGAACCGTTTGTATCTGCGAACCGTGTGAACCGTATTTGACCATACATGAACATTTCTACTATTGTTAAACATTACTTTGGTTGGTTTGATTTGATTAAGTGATTAAGTAACGATGCGTGTGTAATATGATACAAGCATGGTGGATACGCCGCTGGTACTTCCTATATATAAGTGTTTGTATGGTATTACATATCATAGCGTTATTTGAATCATTTCAGTTTGAGACATAGAACATTTTATACAAATAACATACTTTTCACAAGACATTGATTTATAAACATCTTATCTTATGCAAACATATTTTACTTGGTTATTCATTTAACCTTACATTTATTTATACTTATCATCTGATCTTATCGATTTTCAAATGATTTACAAAGCAAAGCAAATTACAAGGTTCATGACTAAACATTTTCTCAAACATAAGTCATGGAACCTATTTTCACAAAACCTATGTATCTCACAGGCATTTTTATGCTGACGTACCTATTTTCACATGTGTTTTTCAGGAGCTGTTGCATAAGATGATCAAGATACACATAGGCAGATTTGGGCTTTAGTGACAATAAAAGATGCAAGACTAGTTAATTATGTTGTATTTCCTTGTTTGTTAAGACATTGTAACACTTTAATCAATAAAACGAAACTTCAATTGCCATGGATTTGAAACAATTAATTCTGTTCCAACACTCCCCGACGTTTCCGCCACGTTTTGTATGTTTTACGTGGTCGGGGTGTGACAGACTTGAACCTAGGAAAGACGGTACTCACCACTTCATGGAACGTAAATGGGTTCCATCTTATGGGAACCTACAAGAGCTTGTGATGGACGAAGCACACAAGTCTCGTTACTCAGTGCATCTTGATTCTGACAAGATGTACCAAGATCTCAAGACTCTTTACTGGTGGCCCCACATGAAAGCTAACATAACAACCTATGGTAGTAAATGTTTGACCTGTGCTAGGGTCAAGGTCGAATACCAGAAGCCATCAGGCCTGCTTCAGCAACCAGAAATTCTGACATGGAAATGGGAGCAAATTTCCATGGACTTCATTACTGGCTTACCTAGATCTCAACGAGGAAACGATACCATTTGGGTGATAGTGGATCGACTAACCAAGTCTGCACACTTCCTGGCTATCAAGGAAACGGATAAGTTCTCTACTTTAGCAGACGTCTACCTGAAGGAAGTAGTCTCGTGGCACGGGGTGCCAACTTCCATCATTTTTGATCGTGATCCACGTTTTACCTCTGATTTGTGGCAGGCGATGCACAAATCCTTTGGCTCGCATCTAGACATGAGCACAGCATATCATCCACAGACGAATGGGCAGTCTGAAAGCACCATTCAACCCCTTGAAGACATGCTTCGAGCATGTGTAATCGACTTTGGTAACGGCTGGGAAAGGCATCTACCTTTGGTAGAGTTTTCGTATAACAACAGCTACCACACCAGCATCCAGGCTGCTCCGTTCGAGGCTTTGTATGAACGGAAATGCCGATCACCTCTATGCTGGGCAGAAGTTGGCGACAGCCAAATCACTGGCCCAGAACTCGTCGTCGACACAGCGGAAAAGATTGCCCAGATACGACAACGAATGGTGGCAGCTCGTGACCGTCAGAAAAGCTACGCTGATAAGCACAGGAAACCGCTCGAGTTCCAGGTTGGGGATCGAGTGCTACTTAAAGTCTCACCTTGGAAAGGTGTGGTTCGCTTTGGTAAGCGGGGCAAGCTAAATCCGCGTTATGTTGGACCTTTCTAAATCACTGAGAAAATCAGCAAAGTGGCATACAAATTGAATCTGCCCCGAAGAGCTCAGTGGTGTTCACAACGTATTCCACGTGTCGAATCTGAAGAAGTGTCTGTCAGATGAGACCCTCATAGTTCCTTTCTAGGAACTCACTATCGACGATCAGCTGCGATTCGTCGAGGAACCGGTAGAAATTACTGACCGAGAAGTTAAGGTTCTCAAACGTACCAGGATACCCATAGTTCGAGTTCGTTGGAACTCCCATCGTGGCCCAGAGTTCACCTGGGAACGAGAAGACCAAATGAAACGCAAGTATCCCCAGTTGTTTAAGAAAAGTGAGTCCCCTACTAAAGCTACCACGGAATTTCAGGACGAAATTCCAAACCAACGGGGGGATGATCTGATACCCCAAGAA